>JASANY010000660.1:0-15064 GCA_030849755.1 Trypanosoma avium
AAAGAAATAATAATAATAATAACTGTAATATATTAGGAATATAAAAGGGTTTCAGTGACTGGGAGTGTAGTGAATTTCTTTCTTTTTTCTTATTTCCTTCATGTGGGATTTCAATATATACATATATATGTTTTTCTTATTTTCAATAATTTTAATTGGTTATCAATTTCTTTCTAGTAGTAGTAATAATAGTAAAAAAAAAAAAAAAAACATACATAGTATAAACAAAAATTTAGAGTTTGACATTTTGTGCAAGGGATACATAAGATAGAAGATAAAACTTCCTTGTTACGATAAAGAATTATTACTATTTTTTATTTTTTTTGAATTTTCTAATATATACACAATTCTGTTGTCAGAAAATATAAAGGATTTTGAGAGAAACCCTAAAACTTTTTTTTTTCCTTCCCACCTTCTTCAACCAAAATATATTTGTTATCATTTCCATCCTCTATTATTACCTAAAAGATTACTATTTTTTCTTTTTTTGTTTTATTCCCTAAATGAGGATCTCCATGTATATATATATATAATAATAGGCAAAACATATTATTTTAAACTATAATGTAGTATCATTAATTCAAATTATTAGATATATTTTGTGTTAAAATCCCTATCTATTCCTCTCTCTCATGATATCTGTGTTTGTTTTCTGTACAATAGTTCGGGGGCGCGGNGTGGGTAGGTATTGTTTTTTTTTTTCTTTTTTTTAATGCATTTTATCTATGCTTGTTATTAAAAAAAAGATACTGATTAATCTTTTATTTACTCGGAATCTTTTTTTTTTTTTTTAAAAAAAAACCCCCCCCCCCCCCCCCCAAAAAAAAAAAAAAAAAAAAAAAAAAAAGTTTAAAATTTAATTAAGGAGTATAAAGAAATGAAAATAATAACCCTGCGTCAAAGAAAGTAAAATTCATTAAAAAAAAAAAAAAAAATTCAATTTAAATGTCATTAGATTAAAAAATACACCAATAATTAAGAAAAAACAAAACAGGAAACTTAAAAAAAATAATTTTTACAAATAAGTATATACATAATAAACTTACATTGTCATTTAGTAAATCCAAAAATCCCTAGTTTTATCTTAATAAAAAAAAAATAATAAAAACAAAAACAAACTATTCCATTCTCCATCTTTCATAAAAAAAAAAAAATCGGAATAATTTTAATATCTCTAAAATAAAATCTCCATACATTTAGTATATATATATCAGATATAACTTTTTAAATATATGAACAATAATCTGGTGTTAATTAATTAAAAAATAAAATTTTTTTTAAAGAGAAATATCATATATTTATATAAATATTTCAGCATTATTCCTTTTCTGACATAATTGTATTATTATTATTTTTTTTTTTTTTGAAGCAGTATCACCAAAATAATCTAATGAATGTTTATTTCCCCACCTTACTCAATTTTTAATAATTTTAAGATTTGTAAATAAATAATAATAAAAAAAAGGATATTAATCATAAAAATTCCCCAAGGAATATATATTTTTTTAAAATATCGAAGGTCCTCCTCCTCAAAATCCATGCACTTTTAAAAGATAATAAAAAAATTATTAGTATAGCATTTTTCTACTTCTTAAAAAAAAAAAAAATCAATACCACATAGATGATAATGATAATATCAATATTCTTCTCAAAAGAAAATTATATATATATATATAATCTGAAAGAAGGATATACATAATTGTTTTATTTCAGGTTTTTTCTTCTTTTTTTTTTTTCATTACGGCCTACTGTAGAGATTAGTTTTTTTTTAAAAAAAAAAAAACACTTTTATCAGAAAGAACAAATTATAAGAAAAAAAAAACCAATACAGTTTGTTTCATATAAAATTCTACTTGTTGTTTCTAATTTTTCCAAATAATAAACAAAAAACGAATTCCCTCTATAAATAAAAAAAAAAATATAATGAAACCCAGATAAACAATCATATTAAATTCATCCGTATAAGAAATCAATCAAGAAAAAAAAAAAAAATAAAATAAAGTAACAAGATACCTTAATAATTGACGATCTAATATATATATATATATGTTTTTTCTTTTTTCTGCGCCATGTGCCTCGCTTCGCGGTTCGACGCAACGAAAGACCATTGAACTGGGCAAACACAACAAACATACATTAATAACCTACCCTCGCATTTTTGAACCCCCATATTTTCCCGGATGACCCCTCCCCTCCCCAACCAACCCATCGCAGACCCTTCGCGAGGACCGCGCCCCGCCCGCACGGCACAACCGGGGCCCAATCTCGAGAGGGGCGCCCCAATTGAGAGAAAAAAACGCGGGGGCCGGCCCGCCGTTTGTGCCCGGGAAGCCCCCCCATGTTGCCCAATTCCGGGCGTATCATTTTCCGTCCTCCGTGGTGCGGAAAAAGACGCGCCGGCAGCGGGTTGCACCCTCGGGGGTTCGAAGTCTGTTTTCCACAAATCGTCGCCCTGGCTTGTGCCGCGTCCGGCGTTCCGGCGGTTCTTTTTTTTTTTTTTTTTTTCGTTTTTGGAGTTTTTTTATTTTGTCATTGGTGGGTTTTATCATACCAGCAATCTTTTTGCATCGCGGATTGTTTTCCCCACCACCTGTTTTTTTTTTTTTTTTTGATTTAAGTGTATAGAGGTATATGTTTATATTTTTTCATTAAACTTTATTATTTTTTTTTTTATTTCTTCGAAAAATATTTTAATTTTTTTAATTTTTTTTTTTTAATATGAATGATATTCCTAAATTTTTTAATATTATCGCTTATTTTGAAATGTATATTTGAGTGTGGAGACTTGCTTTATTATTTTTTTTTTTTTTTTAATTTATTACTATTATTATTATTTTTTTTTCCCCCCCCTCATCTGATAATGTGGTAATAAGATTAATGTATTAGCTTTTATTATTATTATTTTACGACCTTGAATGCGAGGGTTACCAGTTAAAGCTTATTTCCTTATAAGGATATATATTTCTTGACATACTTTATATATATATATATATTTTTTTTTAATCTTTTTTTTAATTTAATTTTTTTAATTTTTTATCTACCTTTGTAATTCATTAAAATAATGGCGGGAGGGGGGGGGGGCATAGGAAGAAAAATTAACACACTTATCATTATTTTTATTTTATTTTTTTGTTGTTGTTGTTTACAAAATAAACTTTATATATTATTGTTAGATTGGGTGTGGGATTTTAGAGTTAGTTTAAATGATAAAATTATGATGGTTTTGATTAACTGGATTTTGTATTATATATTTTTTTGTGTATCTGTCGGCTGAAAACTATTGACTAGGATTAAAATTATTTGTAGATGAAAGTTGTTTCCCACTTTTATGTAGGGAATTCTGTCTTCGTCCCCTCCCCCTCCTCCCGCCCTTTTTACTGTTTCCCCTTTAAATTTCTTAAAAAAAAAAAAATTTTTTTTTTTTCTATTACGAATTTTCTTTGTATTGATATTTATATATATTTATGAGACTGTGGGAGTCAGAACTTTTTTTTTTGTTTCTTGATGTTTGTTAAACCTTATATTTGCTCTTTTTTTTTTTTTTTTTTAAGGTTACACTAGTTTAGCAGCTTTTTATCGCGAAAAAAAACTTGGTTTTTAATAGTAAAAGTATTTTTATTTATTTATTTATTTTTTTTAGGTAGTAGTGTTTTATTTTGTAGTGTGTTTTATTATCGACAAACTTTAGCATATACACATAAACAACATAAAAACAAATAAAACAGACATTAAAAAAAAAAAAAAAAAAAAGAACAAAAAAAAATATTAAGTCAAGAAATATATATCTTAGTAGGGAAATGACCTCTGAAATAACTGGTCGCTCTTTGGCTGACTTGGGGGAGCCAATTCAGCGTCTCTTGCAGCAGATACAAAGAAACTTGACAGATGATGAACTTGATATGTTTGCAAAAATCAAAGTTAGGCAGCTCGCAAAGGTCTATGACATGCTTTCATTGGAAGAGGATCCTGAAAAAATTTTGTCGTGGCTTAAGAAAGAACATTTAAAAGCGAAAGGTATGGATCCAGAAGAAGTTAATGAAAAACGTAGGAAAAAGGTATTAACAGAAGGTAGTCGAGATCCTATCGCATATTTTAAAGATATTGAACGTAAAAATATGGATTTAATGGAATCTTTAAAGAAATCTCAACAAGAACGAGATGAAAAGCGTGAAGCAAATATTGCTGAACGTCGTCGTAGACGCCAAGAATGTAGAGAACGTGCTGAAGAAGAAAAAAATAAAGAAACTGAAAGGGGAAATGGAATTGATAAAATGAAACCAGAAGAAATTACTGATATTTTGGGAGCATTTGACCGTTTTACATCTAAACGTTCTACATTTGATAATTCAAATAGTGTTCAAGATACTGAGTGGTGGAAACGTGATGAGTATCGTCAGGACTACGAAAAGAATGGTGTTAAAGGTACTAGGTGGACTAGTGTTGTTGAAGGTGGTTCGCTTAAAGCCCCTGAAGCAGAAATTCAAGTTCGTGAAGAGTGGTATCGTGTACAATGCTGGTGGAAATCAGATACTCACCGTCGTAATTGGTTAGCTTCTCGTGACGCAGAATGGTGGAAAGAGGAACCATATATTGAAGATTGGTTGGAGAATGGGGAAGAAGGTTTTATGTGGACTGCAGCTGATGAGATAACTGGATATAACCGACGAGGTAATCGTCGTAAGGCACCAAAAACTGAACTTGATCATCGAGTTCAATGGTATAAAGCTAATGGACCTAAAGGTATAGTAAAAACATGGTGTTCTTTAATTGAAGGTAGTAAAGATCATTGTACAGTAGAAGAGAAATATGAGCGTGATGATTATTATAAAAATGGTGACTGGTGGAAATCAGAGATCTACGTTAATTATGTACGTGACAATCCAGCTGAGTGTTCTGCACTACATTTTGCCGCTGCTGCCGCAATTGATCAAGAATGGTGGAAGCAACCAGCTATTCGAGCTGATTTTGAAAAAGGTGGTCAAATCTGGAAGGCAGTTAGTGAAGAGGTTGCTGTACGTGATATGAAGGAATTTGCTAGTGAAGATACAATTTTAAGAAGAGAAAATTGGTTCAAGACTTATTGGTGGAAAGGAGAAAAATATATTCAAGATTATGAAAAAAATGGTTCTTCAGGAAAACTTTGGCAAATGGTTCAACAAGGATCGACGGTTTGTGCTGATGCTGCTACTCTTCGTAATAGAGAAGAATGGTTTATTGGTTGCCGTGAAACTGAATGGTGGAAAGGTTCAGATTGTATTAAAGATTGGGTGGATAATGGAGAAAATGGTGTTTTATGGACAGCCGCATGGCGTACTGCTTCTTTACAAAGTGATGGAAAAAATAAAGCATCATCTTTAGCACTAAAGCAACGTGTTGATTACTACACTAAAAATTTCTGGAAGCAAAATAAGTATGTAAGAGATTATATTGCTTTTAGGGAAAAGGGAATTCTTTGGAAATCTGACCACCCATCAGCAGCTAAAGATCATGATTGGTGGAAAAGTCCTTATTTTTTCCGTCAATGGATTTTAGCTAATCATGTTTTTCCTTCAGAATTTTGGAAAGAACCTGATGTAATATCAGATTATTGGAAAAATGGTTCTGCTGGAAAGAAATGGACTGCTTCTAATTGTATATCTGCTTCTTTGGAAAAAGGTGATATTGAACAAGCTTCTGCCGATGAATTGGCTATACGGGAAAGGTTTTTTATAAAGTATTGGTGGCGCCAACAGGAATATATAAATGATTTTTCTGCTAAAGGAAGGAAATGGTCTACAACAACACCTGAAGGGACAGGTAAATGTTCAGCTGAAGAGTTAAAACAACGTGAAAATTATTTTCAACCCTCTTGGCTTTCACGTGCTATCCTTGGATATCAACGTTTTATTGAGTTAGATGCTAATTCACCAGCAACTGGTCTTTTTGCTTCACCAGATGAAGTACATTTTCGTGATAATTATTTTCGAACAAGTTGGTGGAAAACTCAAGCTGGTTTAACTGACTACGCTTTTCAAGGTAGTAAAAGTATTTACATAAGTGCATCTTCTTTTGATGATGCACGTGCCTTAGAAGGATTCTCTTTTTGTTCTGCTATTGATGCAGCATCACGAATGCTTTTTTTTGACACTGGATGTTCGGAGTACAGTGCTGATAATGAATATATTACGGAACTTCTTTCTGTAGCTGATTGGTGGCAAGAACCTGTTGTTATTTCTGATTACTTACAAAATGGAGAAAGTGGAAAGAAATGGAAAGCCAATAACTCAGCTAGTGGAATATGCGGCTTCGCAGATAAGGATAGTTCCTCAAAAGAGGAGCAAAATCATCGTAAAATATTTTTTGATTTAAATTTTTGGAGAAGCCTCGAATGTCTTCAGGATTTTCAGAAAAATGGTATTAAAGGAAAACTTTGGACATCAAGTCTGCCAATGGGTAAAGGGGAACGTGTGGATGAAAAGAATCTGCTTCTTCGTTCACAAATACTTAGTGGTTACCCAGATAATTCATGGACAAAGGATATGGAATCTAATTGGTGGAAAGCACCAGAGGTAAGAGGTGATTTTTTACTCAATGGAGAGTCAGGTTGCATGATTGCTGCTGCAAACGCCTATGTTGCTGTTGAAATGCTGGGTGGAAAAAGTGAATATAATGCAGACCCTACAGAAATAAAAAAGCGTGTTGAATTTTTCACTACTCATCCTGTATCTCTTGAAGATGGAGAAAAATGTCACTATCTTTCTTTAATAGAACCATTCTGGGCTACTTCTGAAAGTGTAGATGATTACTGGGCTAATGGATCAGGGGGTAAAAGATGGACTGCTTCTAATGCGTCTGCTTTCAGTCTTTCTCTAGGAGACAAATTTAAGGCAACAACTAAAGAATTGCAAAGACGCGAAGAGGTTCTTCAGTCACTCTTTTGGAGAGGTAAAATTTATAAGGAAGATTTTCTTACTCATGGTAAGAAGGGTAATTTGTGGAACAAAAGTGAGTTTGATGGCTCTGGGGATCCTATTAGTCATGAGGAAGAAATTGCTCGTATTTCTTATTATCTTCGTTACTCTGAAAAATACTGGGCGGATTGTCGTTATGCGTCTGTTAATTGGTGGAAGGCACCTGAAGTGCGTAACGATTATAATTTAAATGGATCTAAGGGTAGTTTGGTTGGGGCAGCAACCGCCTCTGTGGCTGCTATGGGGCTCTATAAGAATGAACAATATTCAATCTCAGAAGAAGAGAAAGAAAGGAGAAGTAGTTATTTCAAGAGTCATCCATACCGTGATAGTCGTGTACCGCAAGCTCTTCTTAGTCGAGAGCTTAAAAAAGTTGCTACTATGGGAGATTTTTTCTGGGTTCACTACGATTGTCTCGAAGACTTTAGTTTGCACGGAACTCAGGGAAAAGCTTGGTCAGCAGGTGATGCCGCTTCTGCAAGTACTGGATCTGCCATGAGTTTCCGAGCTAAACCTGATGAAATTCAACTTCGGGAAGCATTTTTCAATAAATTTTGGTGGAAATCTTCTAAGTATCGTATGGATTTTTTGCAACATGGATTTGAAGGAGATTTGTGGACGAAAAGTGCTCCAAATGGGGGTGGTGGAAGAGCTGATGAAAATGAAATTCTAAAACGTATGTGCTACTATGCATGCGCTGGTCTTGAATACGAAAATCGATTTAAAGAGTTTAAGATGTTTTGGTGGAAATCCCCGGAGTTTATTGCTTATTACATGGTTGATGCTACTAATAGTGTACATGTAAAGGCAAGTTCACCTCAAGTAGTAATGTCTGGATTTCAAAACGATAATAATACAGAGGTTTCAAATTCTGCTACTGAATTCCGAAACCATTACTTTATTATGGTGACCCCAACAGATACAACAGAAGATATTACAGATACTCAAATTATGTCAGGTGTAAAAATTATTAATGGTATGTGGTGGAAAAATGAGGCTTATCAACGCGAATATGATTCTCAAAGAGACTTAGAACACTGGAAAGATTCAGAATGTATTTCCGATTTTTTTAATAATGGTCCGAATGGCAAGAAATGGACTATTGCTGGTAATATTTTTCCAACTAACAAAAGTGAGTTGTGTAGTAAAGAAGAGATGAAAGAAAGAGAAGTGTACTATATGGCGAATTTTTGGAAATCAGTTGAATCACGTAATGATTACGAAGTTAATGGTCTTAAAGGTACTTTATGGGCTTCAACTGAGCCTAAAGGTAGAGGAAAACCAGTTTCTGAACCAGAACTAAATGCTCGCATAAACCATTTTAAACCCTCATCACTTTGGGAATTGGCGATTGATCCAGGTCTGGACGCTAAGAGTACCTGGTGTGGACTACATGAAGATATATTAAGAACCTTATGGTATGAAAACAACTGGTGGAAATGTATTGTAAAAGACGACTACATGACTAAGGGTAATTCGAGTAAGTTTTTGTACTCTGCAACTTTAAGGGTTCTTCTTAATGGTCAATTAAAATCTTCTGAATATCAGATAAGTGAAGATGAGGCAAAAACTAGAATCTCTTACTTTAATGGAGCAGGAGAAAATGAGTGGTGGCAAAACCCTGTCGTGTTATCAGACTTTCAAAAAGGTGAACAAGGCTCTATGTGGAATGCGAGAAACTTTAAAGAAGCTTTACTTAGTATGGGATTAGAATCACCAGCAGATCAGACAGAATTAGACCGTAGAAAACAATGGTATAAGGCCAATCAATGGAAATCTTCAGAAATGATTAAAGATTATGTTGCTGGTGGAAATAAGTGGAAGTCTGCAGGATCTGATGATTTAAATTTACGTGATGAATGGATGAAAATGCATAAACCTACTTCTGCAAATGAGGAAACTAGACGTAAAGAGTGGCTTGACCACCAATTAAGTGATGAACAACGTCAAGTTCGACGTGCTTGGCTTTTACAACGATCTCAGGAGGCACGTCGTATTCACTTATCGGAATTAGGTGACCTTCTAGCTCAACTTAATGATGGTGTTCGCCCTAGTGATGATGAAATTAAAGCAATTGAGGATGCTATTTATGCTGATCGAAAAGATTTTTTAACAATTGAAGGAATTACCCAACAAGATTTCTTAAAAGCTATGCATGCAACTAATTTTTATATAGGAGCAACAGAAGAAGAACGGCTTAGGTCAGAAAATGAGGCTTTAGAAGCTTTACAAAAGGAAGAAATGGATCGTTTAGAGGAAGAGGCCGCTCATTTAGCTCAGGAAGCTATGGAAGAACTTGAAGCAGCAGGTGAAGAGTATGTACCTTTTGACGAAGCCGCTGATGAAGAGGAACAAGAATATCTTAATGCTCTTGAGGAAGAGGAGAATGCAAAAATGAATTCTAATGAAGATGATGTTGAGATTCAATGGGATTCTCATCCAGAAGAAGAAGCTACAGAGGTTGAAGGTGAAAATCAGGAAGATACTAAAGAACGTAAACGTGCTTTAGAAGAAGTTTTTGCCACTGAAGAGTACGGAGGTGATGTTGGTGAAGAAGATACGGAAGCTGCAGAGGGAGAATTTGGTGATGAAGTCAAAGCGGCATTAGAAGATGTTGTTAATAACGAAGGTTGGAAGAATGAAGATACTTCTGAATTGAATGCAACACATGAAGAAGTAGAGGATGTTACATCTACTTCTAATGGCTTCGTTTTACCACTAAGAGAAGTGACAAACCCACAGTACCTTAAAGGATTTTTTACTTTAATGAAATATACTCCAACAACTAGTTTAATTAATACTAGTCAAAAACGTATCTGGGTGGTAGATCATTTCACACAGTGTTTCTATAATTTATCAAAAAATAATCGTATTCGGAAAGAGCACGCTGCAAATAAGTTAATTCAAATAGAAAAAAATATTCTTGATAGTACACGATTAAGGATGATGTTTTTTGATGCTTCACACTCGTATGACATGCAATTTGTAACCGCTAACGAACGAGAGCGATTCTATGAGACAGCTTGTGCAATTCGTAACTCTATTCGTGTTTTTGCTCCTGACCTAGTAGGAACAGATGAGACAGTGTCGCATGTAACTATTGATGGATCAGGTGCTAATGCAATATCTGTGATATGTTATGATGCTGCTTCTAAGCCTGTAAAACGACAGTTGGTAGGTGAATGTCGTATTAATGCTTCAAAATACCTAACAGAACCTGTATCAATTTGGTGTGGTACTTTTAATCTTGGTGGTCATCGACCACCTAAACGGAAAGAAGATCTTCGACGTTGGATGCCAAAAGGTAAATACGATATCTATGCTGTCGCTGTTCAAGAAGCTTCGTACCGCCGTCATGATAGTGAATGGTTTGATTATATTCAAGATTATTTAGGTGACGGTTACCTTCCGATTGCTAGTATGTTTTTATGGGATACTCTGCTTATCGTATTGACCAAGAAAAAAAATCTTTTGAAGA
Organism: Trypanosoma avium; assembly: GCA_030849755.1. Classification (NCBI taxonomy): domain Eukaryota; phylum Euglenozoa; class Kinetoplastea; order Trypanosomatida; family Trypanosomatidae; genus Trypanosoma; species Trypanosoma avium. Next base: position 10,429 of record JASANY010000660.1, read on the forward strand.
TAACTAACACTGAAGGTTCGACACGAGGAACTGTGCATAAATCGGCATGTGGAAATAAAGGTGGTATTGCGATTTCTATTCAATATTTGGAAACTTCTATTTGTTTTTCCACCTGTCATCTTGTGGCACGAAATGAGCATTGTGCAATGCGTAATTCTATTCTGGAAGAAATCGTGGAAAATGTTCATTTGGGATATCAGGATGCAGATATCACAAGTCAATTTGACCATGTTTTCTTTTTTGGAGACTTTAACTATCGTTGTGATGTTAACTATGATGATGCGGAGTCTTTTATTCAAAGCAAAAAATATGATGAATTATTGGCTTATGATCAATTTATTAATCAACGCAATAGCGAAGGTATACTTCATGGTTTTGTAGAACCGGCAATTCACTTCGCTCCGACGTATCGTTTTAACGTTGGTACTACAGAATACCTTAATAAAAGTTCTCCTAGTTATTGTGATCGCATACTTTATAAAAGTATGCCTAATGCATGGATAAAATGTACAGGGTACGAATCTGATCCTCAACTTTTATTATCTGAACATAAACCTGTATCAGCTACTTTCGTCGTGCGATGCGTTCGTCCGGTGATGTCATGTTTTATGAAGGTTCAGAAACCTGTGCCTGAGTTCACATTTGAAGATATTACTGTTAAAGATTATACTGGTGTCGTTATAAAGAAACCAGCTCTTCGTATTCGTGCACGTTTTGCATCCAATTTTGAACCTATTCTTTCTCATGAGACAAATACAATGGCACCGATTTGGCGAAAAGACACACTCCCAGTTATTACCTCCGTAACACAGGTACAGGAATATCTTGAAACTTGTAATATTCTTCTTATTATTCTTGAAACTTCAGAAAGACGAGAAATTAAACAGAGTCGTGGGACAGGTATTATAACTTTACAAGGGTGTGTAATAGGTAAAGAGGATACATCTATCAGTTTTGAGTCAGATATTCTTTTTCACGGAAAATCTGTCGGAAAAATTTCTGGTTCATTTGTGTGGCATGCTTTAAAGCGTGAAAATACAACAACAAACTAATTTTTTTTTTTTTCTTATTATTATATTTTAAGAGGTTGTAAATTGCCAGCAAAAAAAAAAACAAAAAACAAAAAACAAAAAGAAAAAACAAAAACAAATGGATTTGTTATTTATATTTCTCTATTTACATATAATATGCAATAAAGCCCTATTTTTTATTTTTATTTGGTATGAACACTTATTATTAATTATGAGCCCCTCCCTTTTGTATATATATTTTTGTTAATTTTTTTTTTTTGAGTTTAGTACAATATATATATATATATTTAAAGGGTGGGTTAGGATATTAAGTCTGGCTGGGGATAATATCTGTTTAAAAAAAGAAAATAGTATTTTTTTAATAAAAAAAAAAAAAACTTGATGTGTCTCGACTTTATTTATTTATTTGTTTATTTTGTTTTTGTTTTAAAAGTAAAAACTGTCTTTTTTGTTATAATCAGGGAAATTTCATGATTAAAAATATGTCATATTTTCTTCTTCTTTATTTTATTCATATTTCTTTTGTTGCCTCTGGGTGACTTACTATATAATTATTGTAATAATAGTTATTAATTCTCTTCTTCAATATATATATATTTTCTTATCATTTAGTCTGAAGTTTTAGTGGGAGCTGACTATCCCCTTAGTGCGATGACGCGAGTTTACGTCGGTAACATTGACAAACGGGCTACAAAAGAGGAGCTTCTGGAGTTCCTGAAGCCAATGGAGAATACAATCAAGGATTCATGGCTAGCGAGACGACCCCCAGGTTTTGCCTTTTTAACTATCAACCCGTCAGAAGTTATGGAATTCGTTGAAACCTTTAATGGAAAGGAGTTTCGCGGGAGGGTCCTCGTAGTGGAGACATCGACAACTACAACAGTCCCAAGGGAGAGGGCGGTGCGGCGGCGCGAGCGGAGTGACCCGAGGGACCCCAGGGATTACAATAGCCGCCGCCGGCGCCGCTCCGGCAGTCGCTCAAGGCATTACAGTGACCGTCGCCGTGACCGCAGCTACAGTCGTCGCCGTGATCGCTCTAGAGAACGCAGACACCGTCGCCGATCATACAGCCGCAGCAGTTCCCGCTCATCAGGGTCATCATGAGGTAAAAAAACATTTCTGTTACGCCTTTTTTTAGATTTTTCTTTTTTTTTTTTTACTGGTGAAATAATCTACAGAAAACAAAATTAAAAAAAAAATGTTTAACAAAAAAAACGAAGGAAAAAAGAGGGAAAAAAGTAAGGTTAGGAGAAAGGAAAAAAAAAAAGAAGAAGAATGGTGCTTGTGGAGCGACAATGCCGCCGTCACTTACTGGATTCTCTTTAATACTAAGTTTGGATCTTTTTTTTTTTTTCACATTTTTGCTTCTGCCGGAGTGTGAATACGAAAGATTTAATGCTATATTTATTTGCTCTTTTTTTTTTTTCTAAGTAAAAAAAAAAAAAAAAATTATGTATATATATATATTATTATTATTATTATTTTCTGTCTATCTCTCTGTCATTCTTAGTATAGTAAATTCATAACTAGAAAGGCATAGTTGATTTTTTTAAATGCCTCAAGAAAATATAAAACAGCGACAACAGAGTCTTAAACAGCTTTGTACTGCTTCGCTAAATGAAGTTTCTGATAGTATGGATACTGAGGTACGAAAAGAATATGATGGATTTCTGGGTGAGGCGCTCTTCCGAGGTGAAGCTCCTGCACGCAGTATGATATTTGGTGGTTCTACCTTTCAATCTAGGGTAAAGGAATTTAGTATAAAAGACAGCAATCCGAGCAATTGGACAGGTATCAAGGTAAACTTAAAGCGTGAGACACCTCTTCTGCAGGATCCTACAGAGACTTTTGCAGGGATGAATAGGGTTATGCATCAAACATTAAAGTATGTTAAGGAAGTAGAAAGCATTAATTTTAGTAGCTTTGAAGTAATTGACTTTAATGGAGAAATAATGGAAGATCCACGACGAGTATTTCTTTCAGTTTGTACCAGTGTACTAGCAAATTTTTCATTTTGTAACCCATTGGACGCAGAGAAACTTCTAAGCTTTTTATCTCATCTTTTTGAAGGATATTCAACTGAAAATGCGTACCATAACGCTCTTCATGCGGCCGATTCATTGCAGATGTTATTTCTTATATTACGAGAAAAACCATCTAGACTTATATTTACAGATGATGAAGTAATTGTTGCTTTTCTGGCTATACTTTGTCTGAGTTTTGTTCACCCTGGTGTGACAAATGCATTCTTGGCACGTATTGATCATCCCCTTGTACTTGTATACGGGGATATGACGACACAGCAATCAGCAAGTCTTACAGCATTTCTTTACCTTCTTAATAGAGAGGAAAATCGATTTATTGATCTTTCTGCTAACAGTGGAACTCATCCTTTTTCCCATTTTATAAGAGAAATGCTGATTGAGACGGTGTTGGGGGCAGCTCCACGTGCGCGTACATCTTTACTTCAGAATTTACAAATGATAGCAACCTCAAATGAAGTAGTACTAAAAGACGTACCTGTTTTATTAATGGCTATTGTTATTCTATCAGATAATGCTTTGGCTCTTCGGCCTCGATCACAATTCATTAATATAGCAGGACTTATGGTTACTGAGTGGTTACGTGAAGTTTGTGAAGAAGAAAGGCGAGGGATGGACCCATTAATTCCTAATATTCGCAACCGAGTTAAAGAAAATGGACTGGGATTGGTATCAGAATACTGTAAGGTTTGGCTAAGACCTTTAGCTACTGCTGTTCATGCTTTAGTACCACAAGATCTTTATGATAATATGGATAGAAATACTGAGGTACCATTGCTTGATGAAATAGCAGACTTTGAAGTTTCATCGATTTCACCGGATGAACGTTGGAATGACGGTAGTGTGCCAGTTGTAGAAATTCTACGTAAGGTAACAATGCATGCTACTAGTTTGGATCGTAAAGCCTCTAAACGAGCTATTTTAAATGCTACATCTAATCGTCAAGTCTCTAATGTATCGTCGCAGTTGTCATCACCGCGTCTTAGTCCAAATGAACCAAGAACACCTACCGCAGTTTCTGAGAAGGCTGTAAACCAACAACCGAGCCGGTGTGAGCACTATTTTTCTTTTCTTCGTCTTTATGATACTTATGAGAGAGAAGGTCGCCCTGCAGCGGAGTTTGCGGCACAATTGGTATTTCTTGCATTACAACTTAATCCCGAGTACATTGGTCGTTATACTCGTGAAGGTGTTGATGTAAGTTCTAAGGAACAATGTGATAATATTGCGAAATTGATAATGGAAAAAGAAGAAGCACCAACGACAGCAGAGGTAATAGCTTCTCCAACAAGAGATGGTCAACAAACAGATGGTTTTATTTTGCGTTTGATGGAAATGTATGCAGAGCGTGACAGTGAAAGAGAATCTAATGTCACCCCTAACCGTACTCCTAATATTAGTACGAATTCAAGGCGTCCCCTGCACTGTTTTAACCCTGTCTACGGATCATTGACTAGGGGGAAAAAATAATGATTTGAACAAATATCTTATGTATGTGATAGCGCGAGACAAGTTTCCATGTACGAAAATGGAGAAGTGATTTCCTGTGAAAAAAAAAAAAAA
>JASANY010000661.1:0-17029 GCA_030849755.1 Trypanosoma avium
TATTAAATATCCACCCCACATGGGTTCCAAGATTGCTGTTATTCCCAAAACCAGGGCAATACGGTGGGATACTGTCGTGAATCTTCCCTTGAATATGCACAGTATTGCACTCGTCAAACAGAAGATACAGGTACTTCAGCGTCTCCGCAAGCATGAAGCTCTCCATAGTGTTACCGTGAAGACCATCATGGTGTGGATACTTTACATTATTCAATGTGGAAAAGCCATAGGGTGTTCGCAGGCGTAGGTTGATTGCCAACGCTAGTTCCCTTCCCATCACAAGGTATACTGGATCATGAGTCGCACGGTAAAGCATGTACAAAGACTCCAAATGTTCAGGACGTTGTACATAGTGAGTTCCCCCATTGGAGGGTGTTCCCCAATTCAAATCAAACACTTCCGGCAATGCGCCAAAATGCTTAAATATGCTATGAATTGGCCAACTTGTTTCTACAGCTTCTGCATGATGTCCACCAAGAACAAGATTACCTGGAAAAAAAGAAGACAATGAATCGTGTGAAGCTTTCCACCTTCTCCCATCATACATGCCTACTGCTGTTAACATACCACCTTTTCTTATGTAACGGTTAATAGCACGTGCAGAACGCTCAAAGCGTTCCCAGTCACCAATGTTTCCAGACATACTGTGTGACTTGATAAAGTATTCAATGGCACTGTCGATGGCACCACCAACATGAGAATCCTGTAGAGACCAAAAATTCTTCTTTATGTTAATATGATTCCCCATCAGGTCAGTATCAGGACTCCGAGCTGCAAAAAGAGCTTCTGAGGCACGCCTAGCAGCGCGCTCATATCTATCATCGCCAGTAATCCTTGACAAGGCAGTCATCTCCAGTAGCATCGTGCCGCCTCCTGCAGTACTGGTTATTTCCGTCTCACCCAAGGCGACCCCGTGTCGAAGGTTTATCGCACCATATGGTATCCCCGTAGATGTGTTAAAACAAGGCAGCAGTCGGTTCCCAAGGTCTGTAGCAAGCCGCACAAGTCCGCCTGTATAATTGTGCTCTGTTGCAATAACTTCCACCACACCTTCTTCATACATGAAATGTGCTGCGAGAAGACCCCCAAGGGCACGGATAGTCGTTTCAAACACTGACACCGAGACGTCAATATCAAAGTTTACATTCTCCTCTACCCATTTCGCGTAGCGACGGAACTCTGTATGGAGCCCAGCAATAGCCAATGTATCGAGTGAGTCGATGAGCGTCCAACCGTAGCCTCCCATAGTGTTTTTTCCAGTACCACTCAAAGGACAAAGCTCGTCTTTGGGAAAAGCATACTTAATATAGGAGTCGAATGCATGTCTTATCATCTCTTTCACATAGGGTCGCATTTCAGCTTGAATTGGATGCAGAGTGTCCACACTGCGCCATACATCATCATAATCACTCTCTGATACACCTGCTTTCACGCCAGACCCTTCACAGTACACAGGTACTGCCATCAGTAACATTACAATCATTACCAAAGGNGGAATCAGTTGGGGACATAGTATTTTATTGGTTCGTTTAATCATGTCTTTTCCTGTTTGTTTATTTTTTATATATTAATTTGGAATAAAGACAGTTTAACAAATTTATACCAATTTGAGCTGTGTGGTTAAATCCTATTATTATCTCTATTATTATTATTATTATTTTTTTTTTTCTTTTCTTTTGTGTGTGTGTAAAACGATTGAATTTAAAGAAAATATATATATATATATATTAGTAGTATAATAATTAAAGTATCATGCCAGGATTTACATCGTATTTAGGATGCACAATTTACGAATATTTTTGCCATCTATACTTTTGTTGTTGTTTTTTTTTTTAGAAATATTAAATTTAATTTGTATCTTTAATTTTATGCTCTATTGCGTAGCGAAGTTGTCCTAAGCGTGAAAAAACCAAAGCCTTACTTTTGGCGAGATCTAGCTTTTTCTTTTCGTTATGAGGTAATTTAGAATAAAAATATTGCCCTATTGAGTTACCTTGATAGTCGTTGTGTAAAACTTTCTCTTGATTTTTTTCTAGAGAGTTTGTAGATTTATTTGGTTGTCTGCTTTCGCATTCGCTACTAAGTACTACTGTTGTATCAGCAGAATCTTCTGATATTATTGTATCACCTAAACTTATTTTGTCATCCTGATCATCTTCTTTTTCTATAGATCTCTTATTGCTTTTGATACTCTTGCTGTTTTTTAAAAAATCCTTTTTGTTATTATCAGAACGAGATATGCCGATATAATTCAGTGCACCCTTATTATATGATAATTCTACATGGTCGCGGTGAGGAATCCTATTCACTTTACTCTGAGATTTTTTTACTTTCTGATAATTACTACTTAATTTTTTGCCGGGGGAATTCACATAACTGTCACTCTCTAAACATTCTAGACATCCAGAAAAGGTAGAAAAATTAGATGTCTGAGTAATAGGTAAGGTAGGCTCTTCAGCAATTCGACGTACTCTAGAGGTATAGGCTTCTAAAGCAGGAGATGAATGTATTTTTTTGAATTTATGTTGATTATGGTTTAGCACAGAAAAATCATATTCATCTACTTGAACTCCTTCTAAACATGAATGATACAACAACTCTTCTGCACGCTTTATAAGGGAGTTTGATTTATCATTTCTTAAATTTTTCTCAAATTTCATTGTGAGATCAATCCCTTGTCCTGCAAATGTAGTTTGAATAAAATTAGGTTTAGTTTCATTATCTAAAGAATGATTCATGTAGTCCCTTACACCTCGGACTTTTGATAAGAGGTTATATTGTGCATTTTCATGTGATTTAATTTTTAACCTTAGTTGTTGCAATTCTTCTATATTAATCTCAAGAATTTTGAGAGGATTATTATTTTTTGTATTTGTAGATGTAGTATCAATCAATGTTTGACAATTTCTTCTTTCAATGTTCTCTTGAAGTTTATTTGCCCTTGCTAGCGATTCAGTAATATTAAGAGATTCTTTCTCAAAAAATTGAGTACATTTTTTCCAATCTAATTGTACTGTTAAAGCACGTTGCACCTGTCGTCTTCGTAATGCCTTACGATGAGTCGTAACATCTAAACCCTCATCACGCTCTCGTTTTACATCGTTCCTAAGTTGCTGTAAAGCACGCTCGATAGCAGAAAGACTGTCAGTTGTCTCGTTTATATCACTCTCTATCAAAGATAAAAGAAGCGGAAATGTAGAACATTTCTCGTTAGCATTGTTTCCTAACTTACTATCTTTAAGTCTAAATATAATATCTTCTGTGGCATCACCACAATTAGATTGTAATCCTTTCCATGCTTGCCAAAGAAGAGCAGTAGCTTGTCGTGTCTCCATAATCTTTTTTTCAGGCTTACATAACTCACAAAGTGTAAGGTAAATACGACGACAGTGTCTATCATGAACTAACCTTTGGACAGCACATAATTGGTTAACCCGTTGGTAATATGCTTCAGCTTCTTCACAATAAGAGCAACTTAACTTTTTTTTAACTTCCAAAACATCCTTTATTACCTCATCTAGACCTGTACCCATTCTCTTTCATGTATTAAATCAATCTAAACCCACTCAAAAAGAGAAAAAAAAAATAATTTTTTTAAAGCAAAGCATCTTTTTTTTTTTTTATATTATCAATAAGCTGAAACTCGCAGAGAAAGAAAAAATAAAAACACAAAATAAAAAATAAAAAATACTTTCCAAAATTTAAAAAAAAATTTGGAAAGGTCATTTATAGGGAATAAATTTGTGCCTATATACTAAAGGAATTTTACAAGGTTATTATCAATATAGAAGAATACTAATTAGAAGTCCTCTTGACCCCTTGTAAAGGTTAGGAAGGAAAACACACAAAGAATGAGAAAAAAAAAAAAAAACACTTTACCTCCCCACTTTAGGATTCATTTTCTCTTTGTGTTTGTATTTGTGTCTCTATGTTTCAGTGAAAAATGATAAGTAAATCGATAAAATCAATATAAATAATTCATATAGAAAAAGCCTAGTTAAAATAACGTACACTTGACAATAACATTATATTAATTTTAAATAGACAAATATCTCTTTTAAAGGAATTTCTCCTCCCCTTTCCCATCCACCTACACTCTTTCCTCTTCTCTTACTTATCCTAACTAATATCTAATACATCCTTATATCCAGTCCAACTATTAAGATATTTCAAAATAATATCATCTTAGTACAGTAATAAATTCAATAAACTTTATAAAATTGGAAATATGATAAACGAAACACATCCACATTTTTCTGTAAGATTATTATTCCGATGGTGAAAGTGCAGAAACTATTTTTTTCATAAGCGGTGATGCAACTGTCGTATCTTTGCCTCCTTTATCTGATTCAGTTGCACATTGTATGAGAGCATCATGAATAACCTTTAAAGTCTCCCAGAGTTTATCTCGTTCTTCCAATAAAGTACCTAGTTGTTCCAATGATATTATCGGCGTTTTTTCTAATAGAAACTCTTCTGAAATTGTTGGTTTATCAAAATTATTTTTTTCATTTACTTCTTGATATCCAGTTAAATATCGTTGATGACGTTTATGAGCTTCATAAATAAATTCTTCAAAAGACTCAACATCTTTTCTTAAATCATCTAATAAAGAGTAGTATTCGCAAGGTACAGATAATGATGGTAATTGAGAACGTGTATTATTCGATAAAATATTAATATCAGTTGATTTAGTAAAGTATTTAGAACTAGGTATATAAGTATCATACCGTGATTTACATGTATCCTCAGAAGGTATAATCTTGGATTCTCTTTTCAGTTTAGATTCCTCTTCCCTAGAAAATACACTTTCATTTCTAAGAATAGGAAATGAAAGAACTTCAGAATTTTTTTTTATATTACTTTTTTTTTCAATATCTTGGGTTTGATGATTTTTATCTGTATAATTTTTCTTTTCTGATATGATTTCTTTATCAGTTGATGATTCAATAATTTCAGGTTCCATATATTTAGCCCGTACCATTTTTTGATGTAACTTCATTGTTCTTGTCATTCTAACACCTTCTACAGATCCAGTTCCAGCAGAACTACTTACACGTCTTTCAAGGGCTGACTTTGAATATGTATTTAACAATTTTGTCATGAATTGATACATCCATTTTAAAAGCATAATATGCTCTTGAAGTTTTCCTGCAGCTAAACGAGAAATATCAATCTCTAGAGAAAATTCTAAGGGTATACATTCACGAAGCATAAGTTGTAGTATTTGTATGTTTTTTTCACACTGGCTACGCTCTTGCATACTATCTAAAGAAGGATCTTGATTTACACAAGTTACTAAAGTTACTTCCCATTCAAGACGATTAAGAAGACTAGCTGCACGTCTTGCACGTTCCTGTGCAGTGTGTGCCCCTTGTACTAGAAGACTAGTACAGTTCTGCGCCACACGACTGGCAGTAGCTTCAATAATAGTACAATATGCTACCCCATCACGGAGTGACTCAACACTAGGATATTGAGCTGAACAAACGCTATTTATCCAAAGTAAGAGTTCACCCCTTCCTGATGGATGTATATTTGAAGAAGGTCCCGGCATCAATTCTTTTTTTTTCTCTTTTTTTTTGCTACTCTCTACTCCCTACTTAACAACAACAAATACAAAAAAAAAAAAAAAAACTGTGGGGAAAAATAAAAAAAAAAAACCCCATAACAAGAAAATATTGAAAAAAAAAAAAATTAATATTAATAATAATAATAATAATAATAATAGTAATAATAAGGCAACAAAAAACATAAGTAAGAAGAAGAGGAGAAAAATAGAAAAAAAATCAGAATAAACCTTTTTTTTAAGGGGGGATACTAGTAACCCGTAATATAAATAAATAAATATATATATTTATATATAACAGACAGCTAAAAAAAACTATTCCCTTCATAAATTTAAATTGAAAGGTAAATTCCTATTTAACAACCATTTTTTGTTGTAGTGAAAACTATTCGCGATATTATTGCCACTAATAAAAGGCATATACTATGTCTAAAAATTGCATTTCAAAATCGTTAGTAATATAGTAATAAATAAAACAAACAAAAAAAAAAATATATATATATACTAATTTGAATCACCAAAATGAAAATAAAACCAATAAACAAATTTAAAATATAAAAAAAAAAAACTTTCGCCCTATATTGTCATTTAATTTTGGCTATTTATCATAGAAAATCTACTCTCTTTTCATCGACAGCTTCATTTTCATAACTTCTTCTTGAAACACCTGCTAATGCTACAGTTACTGTATTAAATTGTTCGTCACGAGGGTCTTCATCAATATCAACTTCAGCAGTATTTACTTTTGGTGCCACAAAATAAGAATCTCCTCTTCTTTTTTCCAAAATGTAACCAGCATTACCCCCACCAAATAAACTTGCATTCTGTATTTGTATGATATGATCTTGATGTTGTACTGGTAAACTATTTCTTCCAGCTGCTGAGCCACGAAGCATCCATGCAGCTTCGTTGTGTTGTCCATGATCAAGACCATGTTGCTCCTGCTCATCTGATACACGTAATCGGTAAAACCTTCCAATTACAAGTAATATAATATATGTCCAAAATCCAGCCCAAACAGCAGCCACAAGACATCCCAAACATTGTAATCCAAGTAATTTCACACTTCCATGATATATTAAACCATCTGCTCCACCAACATCTGAAGTTCCTGCGAATCCAATAAATAAAGCTCCAACAAGTCCTGGTACACCGTGAACACTTGAAACATCAAGAGCATCATCAATACGTAGTTTATGCTTAGTTATAAAAATAGAAAAATATGCGAAAAAAGCAATAAGAAGTGAACAAACGATAGTACTTGGTACTGTTATATATCCACATGTAGGAGTAATACCTGCCAATCCTGCAATAGCACCGTTAATCATTACAAGGAGACTCGCTTTTCTTGTTCGTGCCATATGAAAAAAAAGAAAGCAAGTTGCAGAAACACATGCAGCTACTTGAGAATTTATCACTGCATAAACAGCAGTTGTACCAGCTTGAAGAGCACTTCCTCCATTAAATCCGAACCAACCTGTCCATAACATAGCTACACCAATACAAGCAAGAGGTAGTGAAGAATAAGGTGCTTCTCCTTGATGAACATGAAAATCTCTTCGCCGTCCCAATACAACTGCACATACCAATGATGATACACCTGCTGTTACATGAATAACAATACCACCAGCGAAATCTTGCACACCCATTCTTCGTAACCAACCTTCAGGAGCCCAAATCCAATGAGCAACAAAAAAGTATACAATAATTTCCCACAAAATAGTAAAAATCAGAAAAGGACGAAAAGCCAATCTCTCAGCATAAGAACCAGTCATTAATAATGGACTTATTGTAGCAAACATCATTTGAAAAAGTGCAAATAAAGCTTCTGGAATCACAGTATCACCATAGCAGTCATCATATCCAACATTCATCAAAAAAGAACGTTTAAATGTACCAATAATTCCTTTTCCCCCGGCAGTTTCACCCAAAGTTAAGGAGTAACCGACAAAAATCCATAACGCTGATAATACAGAGCATCCGCTAAAAATTTGAGCGAAAATTGAAGTTGTATTTTTAGCACGAAGTAAACCAGCTTCGAAAAATCCCAGTCCCGGCATCATCCCCAAGACAAGAACAGATGCCATTAAAACCCAAGAGATATCACTATCCTGTGGTTTGCATTTTTCGTTTGAACTTCTATTAGCAGACATTTTTTTTTTTTTTTACTTTAATCAGTTTGTAATCCTACGTTCTCAAAAATTGGGATGGAGAGGATTGGCGGGGAAGAGGAAAATTAAAAAACAAAAAAAAATTCCGTACAATAAACGAATTATTGTAAACAAACATAATAACAATAACAATAACAAACAAAAATGGCAAACAAAGAAGCAAACCCCCTCCCAAAAAAAAAAACGCCCAACCCCCCGCCCACCCCCGACGGACCAGCCACGACCAAAACGAAGGGGAAAAAAAAATTCGAGGGGGTGGGGTTTTCCCGGCCGCGGCCGACGGTGGTTGACGTTTTTTTTCCCGCGCTTTGGTGAGGTTTTTTTTTTTTTTTCTTTTTTTTTTTGATCTGTTTCTTGCCCCCTTGTTTTTTCTCCCCTCTATTCTTGGTTTCTTTTTTTTTTTTTTTTTTTCTTTGGAGTATTATTTATATATGTATATATATATATATTTTTTTTTACTCTCTCTTTTTATTTTTTGCAGGTCTTGGGTCATCGCATGTTGCCGTCAAATCGTCTAAGATTAATATTTAGTAGAGTTTTACAGGGAATCCCCTATGATGATAATCCTAATTTTGATGCTGGAGATGAATTACAAGATTACTTACTTAAAACATACATCAGAGAGACATCCACAAATGATAAATTAATGGAGTTAATTTTATCGATTTCATCTCTTGGCATTGCATCACAAGAAGATTGGTTAAGAGTTAAAAAGATCTTTTTAGCTCATTTACCTGATCTTTCGTGTCGAACTATCAACAAAATTTTTTCTTTATTAGTTGAAAATGATGCGTGTGGATATGTTGAATGTGTTAAAATACAAGATAAGTTATCTCAATTAGATTTTTCAAAAAGTTTAAGAAATCATGAATGTTTACAAACATTTCGTAGTATAAATTATGTTAATTCACGTTTATCACCTACTTTTATCCCTCACGCTTTAGAATCAATTCATAAATTAGTACGAGAATCTCAGGCAGAATTATTACCAATACTATCATATATTATTGGAAATTTACTAACCTCAAAAGAAAATAAAAGTATATCTACTGAAGTTCAGTATTCAATTTTTAATATTTTACTTACAAGAATAGAATCTATAGATTTTATGCTTCTTACCCATAGTGAACTCGTTTACCTGCTTTGGTCAATAAGTGTATTTTGTTCTTCTATTGAAAATATTAAAACATTATATCTAAGAGCTTCTGAGGTTCTTATTACACGAGGAATTCAAATAAATGAAGTCAAACGATCTAACCCAAGGGATCTTCTATTATTATTTTGTAGTCTAACTCCATTACTTTCACTATCTTCAGTAAAAGATGTAATTCTTCCTGTTAAAGAAAATGGAGTAATAACAAATCTTATTGATGGAGATTTTACGCCAAAAGTTTTCTCAAAATATTTTTTCAAACAAATTGTAGAAACAATTGATGTTGTAATATTTAGTATTCTTCAACAAGTTACACGTGGTAAATTACAAAATAAAGATAAAATTCTTCTTATTTTGGAAATGCTTACCTATAGTGGAGCTACGAAAGTATTAAAAAATGCTCAAATTCTTCTTCACTTGCTTTTACGTGCATTAATTTATGAAGGACGAGATGCATGGTTTAGCAATTTGAAAGATTTTAATATATCAACTGAAGTAGAATTAGAAAAACCATTAGTTAATTTTTACCTCTTTAATGAGAAAATTGATATTTTAGATATTCTCGCAACTAGATTAAGTTTTTCTATTTCACCATTTGTTTTACCCTCTGGAATTGAAAGTCCTTCTGTTCGAGAAGTTATTGCTATTCTTGAGGCATTAATATATGGCAATTTTTCAAATAGTTTTCAAAAATTCTATTTAGAAAGTTGTATAGCAAAATTACCTCGAGTTATACGTAGTGCAGCATATGCTGATTTTAATCGTATTATAAATTCAATAATGAAACTAAATATAAATGAATATGTAATTGAACGTGCAATTCATGATCGAGCTCAAGAACTTGGTTTAAAGCCTACTTTAATACGCAAAAAAAATATTCAAGAATGCACAGAAAACCAGCAAGAACATCATAAACCAGGAAAGGGAATATTAAATAATAATTTAAATTCTGATGAAATAGCACTATTTATTTGTGAAAAGTTTTTAGCTTTATCAGAACAATCTATAAAGGATTTACCTGACCTAATAAAAGACTTAAATAATTTAAATGGTATAAATAGTATTACTAAAAAACATTGTGTATCAATTATTAAATTATTTTCGAAACATCAATTTTTTATTAAAAAACATGAATTATATCAAACAGTTTTAACATCTTTCTTTCGACGAGTAGAAATGAAATTACCTGTTAGAATAATGCTTTACTTAATATTAGATGCACTTAAAACGGAAATTTCTCGTGATATATTAGTTGATTCTCTTTTATGGGTAGGTTCTAAATTAATTGCAGGAGAACTAGAAATTACAGAATCAAGAGATATAGCTTTTTATTTTATTGCAGCTCATGAACTAGATGTTTTGGATATTGCTTTCTATCCAAATCTTATTGAGTTTTTATATAGAAAAAATTTCTTAGAATCTTTATCTCCTTATTTAATAAGTCGTCTTTTTGCTGCTTTAATCGCACTTGGTTTTGATGATAGAGTAATACTTGAAAAAATGTTAAACATTCTCATGAAGTGGTTATCAAATTTAACTATAAAAGTTGAGTGGACAAAAGAGGATTGGAAAGCAATTTTTGTATTAACTCATACTCTATGGAGTTCTTCTTCAGAAATAGTAATTGAAAAAATGTTAGAAATTTTACAAAATCTAATTGCTAATATGGTCACTCGGAGTAATGATAAAAATAATCAAGAATATTTACTTCCTATTGCTACAGCCGTAGCAACTATCATCATTATTTATGATATTAAAGGTCTCTTAAAGAATAACATGGGAAAGGGTCTTAGTAATGAAATAGTATCTGGTTTTCTAAAACTAATAGGTTTAATTTTTTCAGAAGATGGAATAACACTCTCTTTATCTCATACATCTGCATTACTCAGTAATGAATCTACATTTAATATAGTCCCTCAATGTAGTACTATTATATCTCTTCTTATTAGTGCTCACGCGGTACAGCGTCTTGGACAAACAGATAATACTAGTTGGAAGAGACTAACTTCACTCGGTGTAAGTTTATGGCGATATTGTCTAAAACATGTTGAAAAAAATACTACTCTTAATAATGCTTTGATGACTGTAGTAAGTTTTTCTATTAGATTTGGTGCAAGTAGTCAAGCATTTGATCGTTTTATGTCATCTTTAATAGAAAAAGAAAATAAAGTAAATATGCTTATAGTATGCTCTATTGCAGATGGATTAATTCAAACTGGAAAACGTCGTTCGGTGGCTACACAATTTGTAGCATTTTTTACTCAAAAATATTGTCTTGATGATTTACCAGCTACAGCATTATTATCCTTACTTGAATTTTTTACAAGAGATGCAGAACAAGTAGCACTTGGCCTAGCTCGTGCTAATATGTTGATTACACTTGTGTGGTCATCACTTAGTTTAAAAATGGAGCGTCTTCCTCGCACTAAAAAACTCTGGAAATTAGTTGAATCTGTACCTGTTTTATCAAGAATTTCTTTACTATCTTTGCTTAGTGAAGGTAATTTAATTGATAATTCTAGTGTTATAGAACTTATTCGACCAGTTTCTTGTATTTTATCGTGGGAACCAGATGCATCAATTAGTATTGCTGTCACAGATTTTATTAGAAAATTAAAAATATCTCTTGATAATCGTCAAAATAGCAAATCAAATTTAGATTTAAACACTGGAGAACTTCAGAATATGATTTCAGGACGCATTTGTTAAATTATTAATTAAATACCTATTTTTATTATTATTGTTTTTTTTTTTTTTTTTTTTTTTGTGTGTGTGTGTTATTATTTTTGTTGTTGCCTCTTATATAAAATTAATAAGGTATGGGTGTTTGTTACAATTTTATTTACATATGTATAACTATTCTTCTTTTTCTTTTCTCTTTCTCATTCTTAGTGATCCCAGTATGCATATTGAGAACTTAGTGATTAGTTCTTAAGATTGAAAATAAAATGAATTATAATGATGAACAAAGATCTGAAGATACTGACTATTTGCTTAGAGAATTACAGTTATATGAGGAAGAAGCAGTAAAGCTAACAGAATCACTTGAACAGCAAAATGAAGAGTATGCCAAAGCTGAAGCTACTCTAATGAAAATAATAAGTGAAAATCTTAATAGTTTATCTAGATCTGTTACATCAAGGGACCCTTCTACAAGTATATTAGAAGGAGAAAGTGGTTACAATATTTTTAGATTTCGTGATGAGATAGAAAATATTCGTCAAAGTATTCAAATATCTCAAAGGAATGAAGAAATTACAGGAACAGCATTAGCACGAATTACATCTTTTATCTCAAATAACGATGAAAATCTTAAAAAATACCTTTATGGTTTGAAAGAATCTAATATTAATTTTGAGCATCTTTGCTCTCAGAGTCAACTTCATAATTATAAGTTAAAAGAAAGATTAAAAATGAGTATTATGGAAAAATATCCTAATAGAAAGCTAAAAGCCTCAATAAAAAATAATTTTCATTTTTCATTAATAGAAGAGAGGATGACACCACACTACATTGAATTAACTAAAATAACTACTAAATTGCTTTATTACATCATGGAGACGATTAATTCTATCAAAGAAAATGGTGAACTTCGCCTTAGTAATCGAAAACAATTAGAGGATGCTCATTATGCAGTTAAATCACAACTTGAAAAGCAAAGGGATGTAGTAAAAGATGTACGGCGTGCTGTTAATAATGCAGAAGAAGCAATAAAAAAACTTAAAGTTGGAAATATTACTAAGGAAAAGGCAAAAATTGAACTACATAATAAACTAATTAAATTAAATGAGACAAATGAAAATGTTCTCTTTTTAGAAAAAATGAAAGAGGAAAAAAGAATTTTATCTACTGAAATTTCTATATTAAACCAGGCTTTAGAAGAAGCTTTGAAATACACTCAAAAATCTCAGTTTATAGAAAAAGAGTTTATTACTGTACTACAGTTACAAACCCTTGATCTTGAGCGTGCACATAAATCTGTTAAAGTTGTTCAAGAAAATTTATCGTTACTAGAAAAAGAAAAATTTGATCTTCAAGAACAAATAGAATCATTTAATTTGATGAAACAGAAATATATTCGTGAAACTGATATTCAAAGACAAAGTGTACGAGCTATTAAAGAAGAAAAAGATAGAATAGAGCAAGCTAAAAAACTCTTTGAAAAAGAAGTTGAGCCCTTTTTCGCCTCTCTAGACAAGGCAAAGAAGGAAATAGAAATACTAGAAGGCAAACTTGAATCTAAAATAAGACAAGAAACTATGTTTCATGATGATAATAAGGCGGTGGAAGAAAATATTAAAATTTTTAAATTGGAATGTGTAAATTCTCATGAAAAAATTGCCGAAATTTTTAAGAATATACAATTATTACGAAACAAAGATATAGAAACCTCAAGAGAACTTAATTACATTCGTTCTCTTACTCCAGAAACAAATTCTTCTGGTCAACAAGAGGTTCAAAACGGTTTAGTGGAAGAAAGTCTCCGTGAAATTTTAGATCTGAAAAATAAGGGTATTATGAGAAAAGCTCGAAAAGAACGTCAAGTTATTCTAGGAAAAGAAACTTTTAGAAATATTGCTGCTAGTCCTCACACACCACATCCTGATTTAAGTGAGGGTAGAGAAATCACGGAGCATTCATCTTCCATTACTACTACACAACGACCATTATCTTCTACAAGTACTGTAGATCGAATGTTTTATAATTCTTCAGAACCTACAGTATCGAGATCAGATAGAGCTTCTGTATTTATTTCTAGCGAAGAACATCCTACAAGCACAACTAGTAAAATTACTAATATGTATACAGAGAATAATTCTCTCTCTCATCCAACTACATCTATGATTCATACACCGAGTATGCATCAAGAGATTTATCATTCTGGAAATATTGAAACAAGAATAATGCCATCACAGACAAATAGAGTTATTCCTTCCCAAGAGCAGCATATTGTCTGGAAAGAGAAAGATTACATGGATAGTACACCTACTATTACACGAATCAATTCTCGTCTTCAAGAAATACTTAGCCGCAGGTATTGATTTTTTTCTTTTTTTTTAATTTATATAGCATTTTGTACTATTATATCCTAAATTCAAAGGCATTCAAAATGATATGATACTTTTGATATTATATATTATTATTTATATATATATATATTTTTTTTTGTTTTCTTCCTCCATTTTCTTCTTATTCTTGATATCTTACTTTACTGTACTCTATATATATATATATATATATATATGTATGTGTATATATTGTTTCTTTCTGTTTTTTGGATTTTTTTTTTTTTTTTTTTTGGGGGGGGGGGGTGGTGTAGTAGGGTATAAGAAGGGGGAG
This sequence comes from Trypanosoma avium, assembly GCA_030849755.1. Lineage (NCBI taxonomy): Eukaryota > Euglenozoa > Kinetoplastea > Trypanosomatida > Trypanosomatidae > Trypanosoma > Trypanosoma avium. The sequence goes on from JASANY010000661.1 coordinate 14,234, forward strand.
GGGTCTGAGGTTTATTTTTATTTTATTTTTTGAACTTTAATAAATTCCTTTTCTTGTAATGGCAGAGGATCCTGTGGAAGGAGTACGACAGTATTTGGCACGTGATGAAAACACTGCCAAGGTACAATTTACTGCTTCACTTGAAGGAAGAAACTCTGAGGAACTCATGGCCCTATTAACTTCACGAAGAGAGATGGGGGAAGAAGATGAAGGGTGTCATAGTAATGGAAGCACATATATTAGTACTCATCATGGAAAAGACTCTACGATAGAAATTGAAAATGAATTAAAAAGTGTTGCCCCCCTTACAGTAACAAATCAGAGAGATGAAGATGTGGTGACTAGTGTAGGGAGTCTAGGGAGAGTGGTAGAAATTAGTGGAATAGAGTTAAGCCATGATGAAACACCCTTACAGACCAAGGAAAGTAAGAATCTTAGCGGAGTTCAAAAAGAGCATGGTCTTATGTGGGAAGAAGTAAGATCTGGTATTTTAGTGACGAAAGAAGAGTTGGAAAAAGTACAGCAAGAGATTATCATACAAGAGCGTGTGGTAAAAACTTTAGAAGAAGACAATGCAAACCTCCATGCTGAGCGGCGTGCTCTTCGTGCGAAATTATCTGAAATGGAAAAGAAGGTGGTGAATGTTGAGGCAAAGTATAGTATTCTGGCAAGTGGTCAAAGTCCTATTAAACGTGTAGGGCAGCAATCTCCAATAGCTGCCATGGTATCTGTACATAATAACCAAGAGTTTAGTCAAAGTGATTTACAAATTGAACTTGACCGTCAGAAAACAATAGTACGTGAACTTCAGTTAGAATTAGATTTGGTTCGACGTGAGAAAAGGGATCTTGAGACACGGCTTGCAAGTCTTGATTCAAAAAAAATTGAAGAAATGGAGTTAGAAATTCGTAACCTTCGCGTCGATTTAAAGCGAAAAGAGGCAGATCATAACGGGATAGTAAAAGATATGGCTCGTAAGATTGCATGGTATGTAGAACACCAAGAATTTAATCAATCTCAAGAGGAGCTAATTAAAGAACAACAGGATACTATCCGTCGTCTACGTGTGCGTCTTCATGAAATGGGAGCATTAGAAGGTGAAGGTAAACGTCCACGGATGGGAAAAGATGCACGTGTTCAATTCCTTACTAGGCGTGTTGTGGAATTAGAGGAAGCGCTTAATAATAAATATCCAAATAGTATCGCCCAACTTATTCGAAGTTGTCAACCATCTGTACAAGATTCTAAGCAGTTTAAACAACTTAACCTTAGAATTAAGGAATTAGAAAATGCCCTCATAGAGAAAGATCGTTGTGCAGAAGCTGCAGTTAATCGTCTTAGAGTTGAGACAGATCGTATGAAAATTCAATACCAAGAACGAATTGATAAATTAGAAGAAGATTTGAAATTACGTTTCTTACATACTCAAACACGACGAGTTCGTGATCTTGAAAAGCAGCTTTCTGAAGCAAGACAGGCCTTGAGGGAAAAAGAGCGTGATAAGACTTCATTAGTCCCTCCGGGGGGTAATCTCTTAAATCCTGATGAAGATTCACAAGAAAAAAATAATTTGCCTTTATCTTTAGATGCAGAACCAAAGGTATTTACAGTAGCAACACAATATGAGGTTAATAATCAAAAGGATGAAATAATTTCAAACCTTCGCAAAGAGAATGAAATGCTGCGTAGTCAATTATTACAAGCTACTCAAGATTCAACAATTAAGAATCCTATTATACCTTTACAACAGTATGATACTGGAGGTACACCTGTTTCATCCCATCTTATATCAAGCATGCAAGCTCAAATAAGTACACTTACTTCTGAACTAGTTGTGTACAAACGTTTACTTACAGAAAGTCAAGAATCCCTTCGTGATGCACATGCCCGATGGGATGAACGGCTATTAAAAACAAGACAAGAATACCAATTACAGTTGCAGCGTATACGGCAAGAGCATAATAATGATATTACGCGTATTCAAGATCATCATCAACAAGAGTTAAAATCTATAGCAGATCAGCAAAGAGTAGCAAAAGAAGACTCACTAGCTTGTCAAAAAGTTTTTCAAAATACTCCTAATGATCCTCATCGAAGAGGTGCATTTCTTCAGAGTGTTGCAGAAAGATTAGCATATCTTGAAAGACGTCAAGTACAAAAAGAGCGTGAAGCCGCTTACGAGATTGGTGAAGTAAGGCGCGTGGCTGAATTTGAGCTTACCTTGGCCAAACAAAAAGCTGAGATGATGATTGAAGAAAAAAATCAGCAAATACAAGAATTTCGTTTTCAGTTAGACCAACTCCTTTCAAGTCTAGCTATTCTACAGACTCTTGCATAGAATAAAATCTAATAACCATCTTATTCTTTCTCTTATTTAATTTCATATAGCTCTCCTTTCAAAAAAAATAAAATAATAAATAATAGATAATTTTTTCAGACCTTAAAAATAGAAATAGTGGCTAACTGGATATTTTGAACTAAGTTCTCCCTATATTTCGAATAATATTTGAGTGCCACAAGGTATGTACAATTATATTGCAAAATCATTTTTTGCTTTTTTTTTACCAATATAGACAAATTTACATAGAGAAAATAAATGTAATTAACACTATATATATATATATATCTGATTTTCCCTACATAAAAATAGATCGTTACTATGGTTTTCTTTTTTTTTTTTTTTTTTTTTTTTCCTAGTTCAATAAATTTAAAAAATAAAAATAAAAGGAAAAAAAAAGATATTTTACGAATTCAAATACAAAAATAAAAAGGATTCATTATAATTACAGATGACCA
>JASANY010000662.1:0-17467 GCA_030849755.1 Trypanosoma avium
CTTTAAATTATTATACTAAAGAGAATTTAATAAAAAGGTTAAATAAAATAGTAAAAAAAAAAGTATTAAAAGTAAGAATAATCAATAGAGGAAAAGTGTAAAAAATAAACAATTTATACATTGTTATTAGATATTAATTTCTTGGCAATATATATATATATATGTATATATAGTCTTAAACACAAAGTTATATGATGATATGTTAAATTGATATTTATGGAATAAAATTTTTAAATCGTTAAAATTCTATTTAGTCTATATTTTTTAATAAATAAAGAGAAAGAATAAAAGTTGTGGTGTTTTAATGTTGTTTTTAGAAAAATTTATATTTAATATTCTATAATAAATATGATTAGGTTGAAAAAAAAGGTGATATCTATTACTAAAGAGTTGCTAATTCTAAGTATTTTATAAAATTATATTGCTCTTGATTTTAATATATTAAAAAAGAAAGAAGGAAAACAAGAGAAATAATGTAAAATTAAAAAAAAAAGTATATAGAATTATAAGCATTTTATTATTTAAAAAAAAAAAAAAACAAATTGACCAAAGAAAATGAGAGCATATTTTTTTTTTTTAGTCATAAAATTACATACCCTAAAAAACATACCCATTTCCCCTTACTATTTTAATACTATAATATTTCGATATTACAAAAAAAAATAAATGAAAAACGATACATTTAATAAACTACTATATTATAAAATTAAAAAAAATTAAATATTACTATTTATTTCCCTTTTTTGTTTTATACCAAAACATTATAAGGATTTAATTGCCTTTCAGCAGAGCGAATAGCTTCACGCTCCCTTTCATATTCCAAACGCATTTCTGCCAGTGTTTGAACACGCTGAGTAGAAGAAGAAGAAGAAAAAGAAAAAGGTTTACGAGAAATAAATTGTGATAATCGTTCAAATGAAAATTCTCTTACTTTTGATTGGGACTTACGTGGGGGATGAAAATGAGGTGGTGGTGGTAATAAATCATCCACAGAGTTATTATAATTATTAATATGACGATTTAAAGGTGAATTTTTTCTATAATTTACTTTAGAATCTAATAAATTTGGAGAATTATTAGATTTTAAAGATAATTCATTATGATGATGATAAGAATGAGGTGAACTTCTTCTTTCATTGTTTTCTTTTATAATAATAGTTTGTTGTTGTTCTTCTTGTAAATTATTAGATGAATTTTCTGCAATAATATTACGAAGACGTTGAATTTCGTTTTGAAGTTCTATTAATTGTTGTTGTTGTTCTTCAAAAAGACGACGATATTTTTCTGTTTCATTATTACAATTTTCTTCAGATTGTAATTGAGAATGTAAAGAAAATGTTTCTGTATGTTCAATAGGATTGGGTTTATAAATATTTTCTTCATGATTTTCATTATTATTATTATTAGATTCATTTATATCATTCTCTTGAAAATTTTCTTTTTCCTCATTTAATAAAGGTTGCGATAAACTTTTTTCTTTTTCATCATCATAATTTAAAGTTTCATTCTGTATTTCTTTAAAATTATTTATTTCTGTATATTCAAAAAGATTATTATTTCTTTCACGTATGGGTTTCATCATCATAGCATCCTCACCCAATTGTTTAGCTATTTCTTGTAAATATTCTTCTTCAACATTATAATGTGAAATAATTTCAGTTTCAGCAAATGGAACTTTACTTGGATCATATGCAGCATATAAATTTCGAAGTCGATTTATAAAATAAAATATTATTTCATCTTCTGCAGGTTCCTCTCCATATGTTTGATAAAGAAATTCAAAAAGTTCCTCTTCATTATTACTGTAACGTTGTAAACAAGATTCTAATGTATACAGTTTATGAGGAGCTCGAACACCTAGAAAACCACTTAATCTTCTTTTAAATAAATCAGGTTTATTATTATTATTATTATTATTATTATTATTTAATTCAGATAATTCAGGTTCATTAGATTCTTTTAATGCATTTTCAATGTGATAATCAGTTTGATTATTATCATTATCATTGTCATTATTATTATTATTATCAGCAATATTATTACTATTAGTTTCATCATAAATATCATGATTATTATCATAACCGGGTTGAACTTGTTCTTCTTTTTCTTCTTCTGTTTCATTATTTTGTATTTTTATTTCATTATTTTCTTCAGTTTGCTCAACATAAAAAAAATTTTCATTTTCATTTTCTATTGCAACTTGTTGTGAAGTTTCTGAAAAAATATTTTCTTTATTAACTTCAACTTCAGTTTCTAAATTAATACCTTTATTTATTATTTCATTATTATTATTATTATCATTATTAGTATTATCATTATTTTTCTTTCTTTTCTTCATTTTATTATTATTATTATTAGTTGGTTCTGGTCCATAACGTTTAATCATTGCTTGTATTATTTGCTCTTGAGTTCCTTTCCAATTTTTAATAATTTGTGGAACTTCTTGAACTTTTTCAGGATTATAATATTCATAGAAACGTGTGAGGCGCTGTTCAAAGTCACTATTATTATTATTAATATTATTATTATTATTATTAATATTATTATTAGGGTTATTTAACTTTTCTTTATTTTCTTTTTCTTTATTTGAAGTTGGTGTGGGAGTTTCATTATTTTTTTCATTTTTATTCTTTGATGACGAACCTCCCATTATGTTAAATTAAAAATAATACTATTATAATTATTATCTTGTCTATATTATTTATTTATAAATAAAAATAAGAAATAAATATAAAAAGAAAAGATGATAAAATGCAAATAATAATAATAATATATATATATATATATAATAATAAAAATATTAAGCATGTTACAGCGAAAACAACATACCCCTATTATTATTATTATTAATAATAAAAACTAATTCGATAAAATTTAAACAAAAAGAAAACAATAATAAAAAATAAAATAATACTAACCTATATTTATTAAAAATTTCACATTATAGGTTTTCGTTTACTCCATGCAATAAGTTCTGATCGTCGAAGTTTATTTTCTCGCCATTGTTTTAATTCTTCTTTCTCTATATTTTCTAATTCAGAAGAAAGAGGATCTTTACTTTTATTATTATTATTATTATTATTTAAAGTAATTAACAAAGAATCTTTATTACTTGTATTTGGATGAAAAAATTCTTCTAATCGTTGTGACATTTCTAACTCTTCATTTAATGATAATTTCCATTCTGTATTAAATGGTATAATATAATTAAATACTAATTCTTTAAAGTTATTATCTTCTTTTATTATCAAAGTTTGCTCTTTTTCATTCTCTGATGTTATTATATTATTAATATTATTATTATTACTACTATGATTTAGTTCACTATCAATTTTAACATTTTCTTTAATTTCTTCATTATATAATAAAGTAACATTTTTTAAATTATTTCTTTCTTTTTCTTTTTCTTTTTCTTCTTTTTGATTAAATACAACTGAATTATTAGTAGAATTTTTAGATTCATATTTCTTTGCAAGTGCTTTAAGTAATACATTCGGTTTATCACGATATTTATAACTCATTTCTTTTACATAATTTCCTTTTAGTTTACTTTCATCATATTTACTAAAAAACTCCCGAAGTGTTTCTTCTAATTCTGTATTATTATTATTATTTATTTCTTTATTAAGAGAAGTTATTTCTTTTTTTTCTTTAATTTCATTTTCTTCATTGTTTTTCTTTAATAATAATATTGTAGGTTCAGGTCCAAACTTTTTAACTAGCGCCCTCATCATTGCCTCTTCTTTTCCTTTATATTTTAAGAGAATTGAAGAAATATTATTTAAATGTTTAGGATCATATTTTCGAAGAAATTCTGTTAAACGTATGTGAAAATCAGTATTACTATTATTATTTAGATTTGTAGTATCATTATTATTATTATTATTATTGTTTTCTTTTGTAATTTCTGTATTTGTTTCTTTACTATATTTTTCTCTTAATGCTTGTAATAAGGCTTCTTCTTTTCCTTTATATTTTAAAAGAATATGATAAACTTCAGGAAGTCTTTCTGGATTATGTTGTTTTAATATTTTAGTTAATTCTTTTTCATAATTACGTTTATTATTATTATTATTATTATTATTATTATTATGTTTAGGTTCTGGTCCATATTTTTTACTCATTGCTCGTAAAAATTGTTCTTCTTTTCCTTTATATTTTATTAATAAAAAATCTATTTCAGATAACTTGGGAACATTATATTGTGAATGAAACGCCAAAAGTCTTTCTCGATAATTTAATATATTTTTTTTATTATTTAAAGAATTAGAGGAAGAAGTATGAGGTGTGGGGATTATTTTATTTGAATTCATTATTAATATTCTTTTTTTTTTTTTTATAAACAGAAACAGATATATATTATATTTATATGATTAACTGTTATATAATAATAACAATACTATACTATTAAAAAACAAAAAGAAAAAAGTAGAATAAAAAAAAAAATAATATATTCTCCCAATAAAAAAAAATGTATATATATAAATATATTTATAATATAGAGAAGTAAAAGAAGAACAATACACACAAAAAATTAATTTTATTGTTTTTTTTTTTCCTTCGTCATTGTTACGAGTACTAATATTCTGAAAAAAAATAAAAAAATATAAAAAAAATGTAAAATAATGAAATACTATAAAGTATTGTGGTTTTTTTTTTTTTTTTTTTTTAATTTATTTTTTCTCCCCTTTTTTTCTTTAGTTACTAGCCAACCATTTTGGATAATAAAATTATTTTTCTTTTTTTTTTTTCGCTAGTAGTGAACTTCTCTAATTGTCAAGTCAACATTATAAATAAATAAATAAATAATTCAGTTAAAGAAAAAATATGAAAGAAAGAGTATCAAAAAAAAAAAAAATCAAAGAAAAATAATATTATTATTACTTTTTTTTTTAACTTTATTTGTTACTCTTCTTTCTTTTAATTTTCTAAACTAATAATAATAATTATGTTGCTTAAAGAGAGAAAAATACACTTCAAAAAAAAAAAAAAAAATACGATGATGCCATTTCTCTCACTTAGATGACAAGTACAAGATCTCTACCAAAATAATAAATTCACACAAACATTTATATATAAAAAAAGAAAATGGTGTATTGCTCTAACTAAGTAAGATTATACAAAGATAATTACAATGTCACACTTGAAATGCAGAAATAAAAACAAAATAAAAATAAAAATAAAGAGAGATAATTATAGAGGGAAATATTCACATTAAAACACACATATATATATATATATATATATATGGAGATAAACATAGAAGATTGAACAATTCAGTGTTCAATAGGGAGGAAAAAAAAAAGAGAGAGACACAAATAACGTACGTATGAATATGTAGAGGAAAAAATAAAATAAAACCCTTTCATTTAAATTTTCTTCTCTGATTCATTTATATGAATTACCTAAATTCATTATTTCAATTATATTATTATTATTATTATTATTATTATTTTTAATTTTCCTTTTTTGCTTTGATATTCATTTGATTCTTTTATTTACTAAAGATGTATCCCCCCTTTTCTTTTTTTTTCTTTTTCTTCCTTTTTAGAATTCTGCACTAATAAAAGAAAAAATAAATAAATAAATATTATATATTACAAATATATAAATATAAATATTACTCCTCATACACACCAAACTCTTTCAAACGTTCATCTTTTAACTCCGCCGCCACACATTCTGTGGGTTGTCGTGGATTTCGTATTTGATACTCCGTCGCAATATCTTTTGTCATATTTTTAACAGAGAAACTCGGCATATTTTGAAATACTTTACATTCTTTATCAATTTGTTTAAACTCCACTTTAATTCCATTCCCAGCGTAGGTATCTAATATAAGTCCAATAACATACGGTTTTGATATCGCCGTGTCATGAATTCTTGGAATTATAAAATATGGACTTCCTTCAGGTTCAAATGTATATCTTAGAGCCACATCCCGTGCAAAGTTAAATTTTAATTGTCGATCTGGTTTTTCAACATTTACATTACTGGTACAATCCATTTTTTCATTTTTACTACTATGCCGAGAAACACTTAATAACATGGCGGCGTAGTTTAATTCCTCATCATCTCTTTCATCTTCTTGTGATAATATAATATAAGCTTCTACTGGGTCGGCAACATTAATTTCAAGAGAAACTGTTGGGAATCCTTCAATAAATTCCCCACGCACGCGATAATCAAACCAATTGCTTTTAACATGACACACACCACCACCAATAAATGTTGAAATAACATCACTCCACTCCATCCAAAATGTTCGATCGAGTTCTGCAGGGTCTGTGTTATTTGGAAAACATCCTGATTTAACTGTGGGATATTTTTCCCATCTTTTATCATTTTTACTCCAATTTCCTTTCCATTCCGCACCAGTACCCCATGGGTTACGAATTTGAATTAAGCGAAGATCAAAATCTTCAAAATATTTTGCACGTAATACACTGTAACCTGAATGTAATTGTAATCCCATTTCTTTATATTTTTCATCCAATCCTGCCGAATTCATATTAAAAGTATTATTATTATTATTAGTAGTAGTAGTAGTAGTAGTATTATTCATACTATCATTAGAATAGGGTTGATTTACAGCATTATTATTACGAGGAGTATATAACATAGTAATAAATCCTTTTTTAATATATAATAAAATACGTTTAAACAAATCATCATCCCCATTTACTGTATTTTCCCAATCGGAATCAAAACGTGTAATTGGAAATCCTGTAAAATCTTGCAACGGCTCAAGAGGATCCCCACTCGCGATATTAGAATACGAATGATGAATTTTTGCATACGCCTTCTCAAGTAACGGCACCCACATTCGTCGAATATCAATCGCACACTTTGCAAACTCAGGCCCATCACGATATCCAGGTAAATAATCATCAATTAATACAGGGCACCACCAACCATTATAATTCATAGTAACCCAATACGCCCCGAGACTTCTTTCAATTTTACCATGCGCTGCACTTACTGGGTGGCGAAATACATCATGCGTTCTATCACGTGATTCTGCTAAGCAGGCCATTGCAGAAATAAGATAACTATCTCCTATTTCACCTTGACTTACATGTGAGGGTAAAATTGTTTTGCGAAATAATCGAACTTCTTCCAATTGCTCATGAGGAATATAAGATTCAGGTCGAACCCAGGGTAAACTGTGAAGTTTATAATTATCAATTTCAGGTCGATATAAGGCATCATCGCTGGGGCGAAAATCACAATCAGTGTATGAAACTTCTTTTTCTATACAATATTGTAATACTTGACCTTCTTCAAGTGCATGCACCCCATCCACGCCGAGTTCTTTTGCAATTTGAGATAAATCATTAAATATTTTATTATTAGAACGAGAAAATATTTCAGATCTTTTCTCATCACTTAATGGGACAGCTTTGGCCATACATTTAAATCCATTTACTTTACCTGAAATAAGTCGAAGTGTTTCTTGTGGGTAAACAATAAGAGAAGCCTCAAGTTCTTTATTACTTTTTACAAACATATCCACACGATCTCCAGGTTGTAATTCTGATTTAGCCCCAAAACGAAATTTCACATGCATTTCATACTTCTCTGTATCATTATAAAAAAACCATGATCCATCCTCTGTAATAATTTTATATAACATCCCATTATCAAACACAGAGGAGACATCTCCTTTAATAGATGGACCATTATATAAATATTTTTCTTTTCGTAATTCCTGTGAAAGATATTCCAGCCTTGTATCAATTGTATTATCCTCAAACTCATCACACTCATCATCGTTAACATATGGTGGAGGTAAGTCACGGCGTGGGGAAACATATTTACGTCCACTTTCAGCATCTTTTCTCATTTTACGCATGCGTTGAATTTCATCAAAGCTGCGAGGGAGTAAGTCAGGGAGTGGGGTAGCAACTGAAACAGATCTTAACTCATCTTTATTTATTTCAGGGGTTTGTCTTGGGAATGGCATCGTGTAGGAGCCTTCACGCGCGCCATTCATTATCATTGTTTACTTTTACTTTTTTTTTTTATAGTTTATGGATTTGTATTGTTTACTATGGTATTTGGGTTGCGAAGTGTGTACTTGTTTTTTTTTTTTTTTTTGAGCTAAATAAAATAAAAATAATAGAAAGATAGAAAGAATAAGAATAAAAAAAAAAAAATTTTACTTTATATATATATAACAAATACTCCTTATTATTATTTTTTTTTTAAATAGGTATTCTGCCTTCCATAAGTTAAAATATAGTATTATAAAAATTATATTGAGGTAATAAAACATGCATAAAAATAAAAGGAATTTATTTATAAAAATAGTCAGGAGAGAAAGTAAATAATTAAAAGGAAAAAACATATAAAGCGCTAGAAAGGAAAAAAAGAGAGAAAGTTAAGAAAGAGGATTATAAGAAAAATAGAGTTGAAAACAAATAAAAGACATATAAATACAAACAAAAAAAAAAATAATAACAATATAAAAAAAATAAAGAAAGTAAAAGAAAAAAACAAACAAACAAAAAAATCTAAAAAATTGTTTTTTTTCACAAAATTTTAAACATCTATTGTTTTAATTTCTTTTTTTTTTTTTCCTCTTTCTCTTTACACAGATACAAAATATAAACATAATGAAAAAAAAAAAAGGAGACTCTTCAATTATTTTGTTTTTTTTTTAGTTTACTATGTATAAATATATCCTTATATATATATAAATATATTTATATTAAATGCATCAAAATAATAATTTTATTCCTTAATACTTTGTCCATCATAAGAAAAAATTCCCGAATTATTACGAGATTGATATGTTGCCATAATAGGATTACATATTTTATCATTAATAGAAAAAGAAGGCATATTATTAAATACTTCACATGATGCATCTAAATGACAAAAACGTACTTGTGCCTCATTTCCTCCTATAGGAATACTAGATAAAAGAGATAATACAAAAGGTGTTTCATCACAAAAACATGTATCATGTACTCTTGGAATTACATAATATGGATTATATTTTGATTCAAATTTACACTTTATTGAAACATCACGTGCGGCATGATATGTTAATTTACCACTTCTTGCTTCTAAATCACTTGAACTTTTATACGCAAGAGTTTCCATCTTTGTTTGAGTCATATGACGAGAAATTACTAATAACACAGCATCATATAAATTTCCTTCATCATCACCATTGTGACTAATATTATTATTATTATTATTATTAGAAGAGGAATAAGAAGAAGATTTTAATTTATTTTCTTGACAAATTGTTAAAATAGCTTCAACATCTTTTTTAACATTTATTTCAAGAACAACATCTGGAATTCCTTGACGAAAACAACCTTGAATTCGGTAATCACTCCAATCCCAAAGAGTATAACAAACTCCACCACCAGCAAATATATTAAGTGCTTCTGACCACTCAAGCCACATTGAACCAAGTAATTCATTATTATTATTATTGTTATTATTATTATTATTACTAATACTATTATTATTCATTACACTTCCTGTTGAAATACTTCTCTCAGGTTGATCAAACCATTTTAATTGTTTCCATTGATTATAATTGTGTTTATTCCCTTTCGTTTTCCACGTCCATGGATTTTTTAATCGCACCATACGTAAATCTAACTCCTCACAATATAAAACTTCTGTAATAAAATATACATGACCAGGTAAAAATAACGGTGGAGATCCTTCAGCATCATTAAATTTCATAGAAAGTCGCCGCGTAATATCAAAAGAAGAAGCTTTTCGAAACATTTTAGGTGAAGGTGTATACACCATAATAATAAAACGACGTCGAGTACAAGTATGAATATAATTATATAACGATTTTGCTATTGTAGAATTATTAATAGCAGAAGACCATAATTCATCTAAATTTCGACACGGATATCCTGTAAAATCTGTTAAAACTTCTAATGCATCTGCTTTACATAATGCAGAGTAGGAACCAATAGACTTTGCGTAGGCTTTTTCAAGAAATGAAACCCACAATCGTCTAGGATCATTTGCGCAATGAGCAAATATAGGATTTTTAAGAGAAGCTGGAAAATAATCATCTAATAATAACACACTCCACCAACCATTTATACAAAGTTTTACTCGATATGCATTTACACTTCTTTCTCGTTTTCCTGTAATTGAACTTACTGGGTGATGAAACATCCAACGAACATGAAAAGGAAATAATGCAACAGCTGCAATTGCTGAAACAACTGTGAGATCGTCTAATGTGCCTTGTCGAACAAAATGACATGAAATTGTTTGTCGAAATAAACGAGCTTCACTTACTTCTGTTAAAAGTAAATACTCTGCAGGACGTCGCCATGTTAATGGAGGAATAATAATAGAATCTATGCCTTCTCGAAATAATGAAGTAGAATATGGGCGAAAATCTAAATCGGTAAATTTAAGATTATGATTCATGCAACAACGTAGAAAAGATTTTTGATCTCCAGCTCGACTCCATGGACCTAATACAGAGCGAACTTTATTAATATCTAAAGTAATTTCATTCATATTACGAATAACTGAAGGAGGAATAAAATCAGAAGGAGGATGTACACCTTTAGCTCTAACACGTGGAAGACTTTTAATTCCTTTAATTAAAAATTTAGTTTCTTCAGGTAAAACAGCTAAAGTAAGTTCTGTTTCTCCATCCTCAACTGGTACTTGAACTACTTCATTATTTATTATTTCATTTCCTGTAAGAATACATCTTACTTTTAGAACCATAACATATTGTAATGTATCATTAAAGAAAAAATATTCATTCTTTTCTGTAAAAATTTTATATAACATTCCAGTATTAAAAACACAAGATATTGTTCCAGTTTCAGATGGAGTAACAAAAGAATATCTTCCACGAGGATCATTTATTGGATAAGGAACTTCTTTAATATTATAATCATCAAATTCATCATCTGATAAAAGTTTTTCAATAGCTTCTTCTTCCTTTTCTCCTAAACTATTTTTATTTTCTTCTAAATTTTCATCATTAATTGAATTACTTTTTGCTGTAATTGAAGAAATTTTATCTAAATCAAATTCTTTAATAAGTTCATCACATATTTCAGTATATTTACTATATTTTGAATCTTTTTGATTTTGTAAAACATAATCACGAATAAATAAAAGTACACTTGGATCTGAAACACTTTCTACAAGATGTAATAATTTCTCTGAAGAAGCAGATCTACGTGGTCTAGATGGACTAGGACTATTTAAATTAGTTTTTAAATTATCTTTCGGTAAAATATCCATTTTTTTAACGACTTCTACTTTAGTATTATGTTTCACAGGTATTACTTTCGTTTCAATATCTCCTTTATTTGGTAACGATGAAGAAATACTAGTTTTATGAGTTATAGATTGAACTTCATCTTTAGAAATAGTTGAAGGTTCTGAATTTTTTATTGTTGAAATATTATTACTATTATTATTATTATTATTATTATTTTCTTTAGATTGTGCTACGACTTCTACTTTGGCTATTATTTTCCCATTATTTTTACTAATTATATCTGAATGTTTAATATCATTATCATCAAAAACTGGTGCGCTTCTAGAAATACTAACTTCAGGAGATTTAAAACTTTTACCTTTTTGTTGAAATTTTTGTTGTATTGTACGTTCTACTTGTAAAGGTTCCATATTATTAATATCATCATTTATTTCAACTTCATCTGCAGTAGAAAAAATAGTTAATGCACGTTTTCTTATTGGACGTTTTGTAATAGAAGCTCTTTGTGCTGATCTATTTAACGAAGGTGAAAAATAATTAATAGCATCTTCTTTTAAATTACTAATTTCTTTGCTTTTTAATTCATTAGGATATGATTTACGATTTTGTTTAAAAGAAGAAATAAGAGGAAGATTTAAATTTTTATTTTCTATTCCAGTATAACTTGAAGATTGTTTTATAGGTGATGATGATAATGATGGTGCATCATGAAGGCTTTGATTTAAAGAATGAGATATTACTTTTGTTGGAGTAATCACTCGAGGTAAAACTTCATTCATAGAGTGAGTTAAATTTAACTTTTCTCCAGCTTTCACACGATTTCGTAAAACTCCATTAATTAAAGTTGAAGGCCTTGCAGAGGAACTTTGTGAATTACGTCGTATTCCTTCTATATTTCCTCCTCCACTTCCTACTGGGGATTCTCCATTATTATTAATATTATTATTATTATACATATTATTATTATTATAAATATTAATAGGGCCTTGTATACTATTACTTTGACTACTTAAAAAGTTTGATTGCTCCTCATACGGGAGGTGACTGAGCTCAGAGAAGGGAAGGGAAGAAAGACTAGAGAGTCTAACTGGGGTCCAGGAGCCACCCCCAATATATCTATTATTATTATTAATATTATTATTATTAATGTTATTATTAATATCATTATTCATATCTCTAGAGTCTTCATCCTCATCGTCTATTGAGAGGGGGGCCACCACACAGTGGAGCCGCCGCATTAATATAAATATATATATTTTTTGTGTTTGCTAGTTCTTAATTTTTTTTTTTTTATTTTTTTTTTTAACCCTTATAAAAAAAGGTAACCTAAAAAAGAATATAATATTCTGAAAAAAGAGAAAAGGGTAAAAAAGAGAAGAACAGAAAGAAATTTAATGCTGTAACCCTAGCAAAAAAAAAAAAACTGCAACTGGTACGAATACAACACAAAATAATTTAAAACTCATTTAAATTTATTTTACTATTAGTTGCACTTAGTAAAAAGAGAGCAAAATATATTAGACTACACAAAGTAAAAAAAAAGATCAATAAAAAAACACCAATTGCAATGTGAAAAATAATAATAAATGTATTTCCAAATAAGAGTAAAAATAGTCCAAGAAAAGAGAAGGGAAAAAATTAAATAGTTTGGTGCAAGAGCAAGAAGCAAAATATAAGAGAAAAACAAATAAAAAAAGATAAAAAGTGCAAAAACAAGTTAAAAAAAAATTCACATTCTTAACAACGAAAAAGATATTAAAAAAAATCATTAAAAGTATATATATATATATTTACTTTATTTTTTTATAAACACGCTAATTTAATATGATTTGAATTTAAAATTATCCACCGTCTTGGAAATCCTCTTGTTATATTACCAAATCTTTTCATTAATATAATATAATCCTCCTCCCAAATACGATGTATCATAATAGAATTTGAACTTTTACGTACACGTCCTAATACAGGTCCTAGATGAATATTATGAAAAGAACATCTCTTTTCATGAACAAAAAAAAACATTTTTATATCCTGATTTAAATAAAGCAAAGACAATCATTGAATCTTCAGCATGCATTTCAAGAGAAATAAATTCAAATTCTCTTTCTTTCGTATAAGGTAAAAAAATAAGATGACGAAGAGGTTTATATGATATTATATTTTCTACAATATCTCTAGAAAGAGTATAACACGCACCGAAAGCAAAATAATAATTACCTAATACAATATTACTACTCAAAGTTCCCCAATATATTCCTTTACGACGAAAGCTATTTAAATCTACAAGAAATTGAGGTACTCGTAAAAACATATCATCATCTCCTTTACTTATATAAGGAATATTAGGGAAAAGACTCAGAGCTGTTTCAAACCAAAAATATACTTTTTTACTTAATCCTATTTCTGCTTCTATTCCCCATTTACCATCACTAGCTATAGTTTTATTAGTAGAAGATTTACCTTCATTCATATTTAGAGTTATTATATCATTCCATTCATTAGCTTCTTTAATTAATTCATTAGAATAAGTATAATTATGTAAAGGATGTCTTGCAAGAATATATAATACAAGCATATCTCCAGTAAAGTTATTAGACCTCGTTGCTACTCCAGGAAATGTCCAACAAGTTAATCTCTGTAAATTACGACGTCTTCTTCTAGCTTCTATATCAACTGAAGGAATACCAAAAACAATTAAATATTTTCTTTTATTCCAAGTACGATAAGTAATTTCTGAAATATATTGCAAAGAATAATTATCATGATAAAAAGTAATTTTATTTAAAACAGTAGTATTATTGTTGTTAAAAAATTCTGAAGCAGATGATGAATCGCCAAACTTCTTAGTAGTAAAAAACTCAAAAAAACTAATAGTTACAATAAACACCAAAAAAACAATTATACCCGCAATAAAGGGAAAAAATTGATCTAGTAATGAAAATCGTAGAAATTTAATAACACTTTTCATTAAAAAGGTAAAATCCAATAATAAAAATAAGGTAGTAATGATTCAGGTATGTATACTCTTTTCACCTCATACTAAGATATCTAAAAAGTAGAAAGAAAAAAGAATAAAAATCAAAAAATATATATATTTATAAAAAGGACATCATTAAGAAAAATATTGTTTCTCAAATCCCTATACATGAAGAAATGTTGAAGAAATGTTAAAACAATCAATCAAAAATTGGAAAAGTAATAAAATTCGCCTTACCTTCAGAGGCAAGAATGACAGGGTAGGTGAGAGAAAAAAAAATTATAATTTAAAAGAAAATCTTAAAATAATGAACCAGAAAAAGTAAAAGAAAGAAATTATATAAAAAATGAAATAAAAATAGTATATATATTTTAAAAAAGTGTAAAAAGCACAGAATTGTCTTATTCAATTCAAAAAAAAAAAAACATATAAAAAAAAGAATAGAAAGATATACAATTTATTTCGATTGCTTCTATAAAAATAATTTTAAAAAACAAAAAAGTAAAAGGGTACTGCTTAGATATACATAATAACACCTTCTAACTGCCTTACTTTTTTTCTTAAATTACATATTATTCAAAGAAAAAAAAAATTTAATAGTATTCTTCTTAATAAAAGTGTTTGCTACCCATAATCTATACAAAATTTTATTAAAATCAAAATTCATCTAAAATTAAAAAGCCGCTCTGAAAAAATTCAAGTCACAGAAAAAAAAAAAAAAAGGATTACTTTGTCTTTAGAATCATAAAAACAAGACTTGATCAAGAAAGCCACATTAAGTCAATAAGTAAGATAGAAAAACAAAATATTCTTAAAATACGCACAAAAATATATATATTGGAATTTGTACATATTAGGAATTAAAATCACATCCAAAAAGAAAATAATTATATAGGTCTAACATAAAGCGTACAATAACACCCTTATAAACAAGGGAATTTAATTTGATTATCATTTAAATGTATTTTTTGTCTCGGAAAAGGTAAACCCTTATTTTTAAAATAATTCATTATCTCATTATATTCATTTTCCCATACATGATGCACCAAGACAGAGTTTAGTTCAACAGGATGAGACCTACCAGTTCCACGTAGCTCATGAAAAGAACAATTCATTTCTTGAATATAAATAATATTAGTATTTCGTCTTGATAAATAAAGAGCTAATCCTACCATATTATCCTCATGATCTATTTTAAAAAAACGAAACTTATTTTTTAATTTCTTACTATAAGGTTCATTAATAAGATAACGAATAGGTTTAACTGACAAAAAACTCTTTGCTACATCATTAGATAAAGTATAACAAGATCCATAGGCAAATTTAAAATATACAACTTTACGGCGCATAATAATATTTTCTTCAGCAAATACGCCCCAATAAATACCTAGAGGAGGCAAACTTTGTAAATCTACAAGAAATTGTGGAACATTTAAAATCATATCATCATCTCCTTTACTTATATAAGAAACATTAGGAAATACTTGAAGAGCTGTTTCAAACCAATAAAATGTTTTTCGACTCATAGCAACTTCTGCTTCAAGTCCCCAAAACCCCATCCCACCAATTTCTTTATTAGTAGAAGATTTCCCTTCATTCATATTTAGAGTTATTATATCATTCCATTCATTAGCTTCTTTAATTAATTCATTAGAATAAGTATAATTATGTGAANTATATAATACAAGCATATCTCCAGTAAAGTTATTAGACCTTGTTGCTACTCCAGGAAATGTCCAACAAGTTGATCTTTGTAAATTACGTAGTTTTCTTCTAGCTTCTATATCAACTGAAGGAATACCAAAAACAATTAAATAATTTCTTTCATTCCAAGTTTTTATAGTCTTGCGGTGAATAAACTGAAAAGAGCTACTAAAAATCTTACCTTCAATAATAGGACTCTTTTTTTTTTTAAATGGTAAATAAGCATAAAACGAAGTATCTTCACAATTTAAATCAATACATTTGGGATTATAAGTAATTGTAAATAGAAACGTCAGAAATATAACTCCAAATATTGCAATTAAAAAGACTAGCCTTAGGTTCAAAAGTTTTCGCCTTTGCATTATTCTCTAAAATATAACTTTATAAAGGAATATCAAGCAAAAAAAAAAACTAAAAGAAAGAAATACATTAGAAAATGAAAACATTTCAAAATATATTTATTTTAAAAATCTTATTTCTGATGGCGATATTGATAATAATAACCGACTATACCCCACTATTTCTAAAAATTAATTGTTATTGAAAGTTTAAATATATATTCATATACCTGCCATATCTATTGTAGATAACGATGTTAACTCAAATATAAAAAAAAAGATTTTAAAACATATCAATTTTTGATAAGAATTTACATTCTTTTTTCCTACCAATAATATATATATATATATATTTATATTAACTAATATAGAAGTTCTGTTCAAAAAGGAAATTAAAATCACAAAGTAAAAAAGCGTTTTTTTTATTATTTATTAGGATTCCAGCTTAAGGGTTGCACAGAAGAAAAAAACGAAAGAATCATGAAAAATAATATTAAAAACATGACATTATTCTTTATTGTTCATTTTTTTTTATATACATAGTAGAAGGGTAAGGATGTTAATATTGTACTTAAATAATATATAAAAGAAAAAGGAAAAAAAAAATCACTTTATACACATTTTATTATCTTTTCTAACAGTTTTTTTTTTTTTAATAAATAATATTAAGAAGATATTAATTCAATTCTATTAAACCTTATATACTTTTTATATCGTGGAGAGACATTTGTATCATTTTTAAACCTATCCATTAACATTTTATATTCACTTTCCCAAACATGATGCATCATAATAGAATTTGAACTTACAGGTATAGGAGTTAACCCACCATGAATATCATGAAAAGATAAAAACATTTCTGCAATATAAATAACACGAGGAGAATATCCAGATTTCATCAGTGTTGCACCAATCATAACATCCTCTACATGCATATATAAAGAAATATATTGTTTTGTATATTCTTTACGAAATGGAATTTGCATTAAAGATTGAAGAGGTTCATAGGTTACAACTTGTCTTACAATATTATTTGATAAAGTATAACACGATCCAAAGGCATATCGATATTTAAACATAACATTTCCCTCCCATATTTTCCAAGAATAAATATATCCCCAATATATATCTTTACGACGAAAGCTATTTAAATCTACAAGAAATTGAGGTACTCGTAAAAACATATCATCATCTCCTTTACTTATA
>JASANY010000663.1:0-17568 GCA_030849755.1 Trypanosoma avium
CCTGATCCTTCTTTACGTAAGCCATTTCTTCGTGATCACACCTTAGCGATAGAGAGAGAGAGTGAGAGAGAGAGAGAGAGATATATATATATATATAGTGAGTGGTTTATTTTTAAAAATAGGATACAATAAAGTATAGTAAACAAAAAAAAAAAAAAAAAAGAATTTATTAAATTTGAACAAGAATATTTTATCAAAATATAAATATTTTTTCACCTAAAAAAATTTTTATTTATTTATTTATTATTATTATTTATTTGTGTTTGTGCGTGCGTGTTTGCTGTCAGAAGAGAAAAAAAAAACAACAGCAACAACAAGGAGAAATTATTATTTCTTTAATTATCCTATTATTTTTTTAAAAAAACTTTGTAGGTGTATTTTTTTCTCTTTCTGTCTGTGAAAACATCCATTCTTGTGGTGGAGTAGTTGCATTAGGGTTAGATGAGAACGTAAGTTGTGTTTTACCTTTTGCTTTTCTCTTTAATGCTGCCCTATAAGCAATATGAACTACAGGGTCTTTATGATCTTTCATATGTTTATAAGATTCTAATACCATATCTAGAATAATATCTGGCACATCAAAATCTTCAGGATAAAATCGAACTAATTTATCTTCTTCTACTCGTTTTTGTTCATGATTAGATATACTTTCAAAACGAGCGAAACGCATAAGGACACTATGCCACTGTTCACGTAAATATGCAGCTTCAATAAGAAGACGAATTTTATCAAATGTTTCAGGAAATTCTCGATCTCGCATTTCTTTATTAAGACGATCAAAATGTTTCCAATCACGTAATTTCATATAACAACGTAAAAGTGCCATATAAACTACCATACCTCCATTTTGCATTACAGGCATTTGTGCAAATCTTTGAGCTTCTTCAAAAGAATTAGATTTTTCAATTCTAGATGATAAAACTAATCTGTATATTTGAGAAGATATTGGTCTATTATCCTTTTTCATAATATTAATAATTTTTACTGCATCTTCCCATTGTCCTGCCATAACACATGAACGAAGTGGTGATTCATAATCTTGTTGATACATTGTTAAACCATTATTTCTCATAGCATTAAAAAGTGAAATTGCTAAAGACCATGCTAAAGGTTGTCGTACTAAAGTATTTCTTTCCATTGCAGCAACTTCTTCACATGAATTTGTAGCTAATCTAACACTACGTTCATCTGGTGGAGATTTAGTTGCGATCATTTGTTGCATTTGATTTGTTACTTCTAAATATTTACCATGACGATAACATACACGAATTGCTGCATCATGTGCTTCAGGTGGAATAAGAATATTTTTTTGACCACAATTATGAAGAAAGCGCAAACACTTTTCCCAATCCCCACCAATTTCCCAAAGTTGTGCAACACGTTCTACTATAATAGGTGTTAATTCATTATGCTCACGAAATCCTTCATTACTTGTACGAAGAGAAATAAATTCTTTTAATGCAATTTCCCATGGTGATTTATTAATTAAATTTTCATTATTCAATTTCTTATTATTATTATTATTATTAATTTCTGTTTGTTTTACTTCAGCATTAAACTTAGAAGATTGAATTTCATTATTTCTTTTTGAAGCTACTAAAGCGGCTCGAAGATATTCTGATGTAAGATCATCTCTAACTATTGGCATATGAGAAGAATTTTTTTGTAATAATAAAGTATCTCTCTTTCGAAGACGTATAAAATGTTCATTTGCTTCTTTAAAATCTCCACAATCTGCACAAGCTGCCATATAAGCTACATGAACTTGTAAAGAACGGGATTTATTAATTTCTCGGTGAAAATCTGTATAAAGTTTCCTTGCTTCATCTAATTTTCCCCTACGCCCACATCGTTGAATTGCATCACTTATCATTTCACTTGTAGGAGTAATATTATGACGAGCTGCATCTGTTAAAGCTGCAATACATAGTGACCACTGACTAGCATGTTGATGTTGATCAAGAAAAACTTTAAGTTTCGCTAAACGTGTGGCATCCCTATAGGCTAACAGTTTATCACTGCGTAACTTACTATTAAGAAGTTCAGCGTTTGCTACTCTTTTGTGCATTAAATAAAACAGTCACACCAAAAACCCATCTAAGAAGGCAGCAGAAGCTGCCCTTTTTTTTTTTTTTTTAGGATTAACGAAAAAAAAAAAAAAAAAGAAACAACAAAAAAAAAAAAAAAAAAAAATTATTTAAAATACCTCACAAAATCAATAATAAAACAAAAAAAATTATTACTACAGACAAGTAATTTAAAAACAAAACTAAAATTAAACAATAATTGATTATTATTATTATTTTTTTTTTTTTAAATAAATTAAAAACAGATCATTGGTGTGACAACGCTGGGAGAGTCATTACTTCCCAGGTGGCATTTAAATAGTAATACTACCTTCCTATTTCGGTAGTAGTAGTAGTAGTAAATTGGTCGCGTTTAAACCTTTTCTTTTTCTCTTTTTTAGTGTGTATTTATGCTTACTTACTTACTTGTCGTCAGGAATAGTGATGGACACATCCACGCCGGCGTCAATCTGGAAGGATGTAATCTTCTTCACCAACTCTGTCGGGGCTCGCAGGTCCACCAGGCGTTTGTAGATCTTCATCTCATACGTGTCCCAAGTGTTGGTACCATTACCGCAGGGCGTCTTACGAGTTGTGATCTTCAGGGTGCGGGTTGGGAGCCGCATGGGGCCCCGCACCTCCACCTTCTCATTGCGGGCGTGGTTGAGGAGCTCCGCCATGACATTCTCCACCGCCTTGGGGTTGCGGCTCGTCATCTTCACCAGCACCCGCTGCGTCTCCTGGGCGGCCACCTGATCCTTCTTTACGTAAGCCATTTCTTCGTGATCACACCTTAGCGATAGAGAGAGAGAGTGAGAGAGAGAGAGATATATATATATAGTGAGTGGTTTATTTTTAAAAATAGGATACAATAAAGTATAGTAAACAAAAAAAAAAAAAAAAGAATTTATTAAATTTGAACAAGAATATTTTATCAAAATATAAATATTTTTCACCTAAAGAAAAAAAAAAAAAAGTTATTTTCCCCTCCTTTTTGTTTGTGTTTATATGTGTGTATGCGGTATTTAAATAAATGTTTTTTTCGCCAACTCATGTGTCATAACTGGATTAGGAGATAGAATAGATTTTAAATCACTACTAGGTGGAATAATTACCTCCGCCTCACGAAGTGAAGGTGAATTAATATTTTTTTTTTCTTCTAAATTTTCCTCTGTAGGTGTAATAAGTTCACGTACAACAAATTCCCACCATCGTCTTTCTCGGTCAATATTTACTTTTGGAAGGGAACGAAGAAATTGTTTTAGTGTATTATCAGAGTAAATATCCCATGGAGCAAGACGTAAAGTATAAAGAATTCTAAAAGCATGAATTAAAAAAGCTTTTTCAGCAGTTTTACGATAAATACAACGTCCTAAAGCTATACGTCTACCATATAAATTTTCATCTACTGGAAGTTCCATCCAATAATTATTACATGGAATACGTAATTTTCCATTCCAGTGTTGCATACCTTGATAATGTTTCATACGTGACCACTGATCTGTAGAAGTATATCCAACTGTTAATAAATAACTTTGAAAAAGTCCACGTAATATTGTTCCTGTATCTGGTAAACCTAATTTATAACATTTTTCAGGATCAACATCTTTAGCAACATCAAAATCTGATGCATCTGCCATCATTAAATTCCAAACATCTTGATGTGGTGGAATTCTTTTAGATGCAACTCCTGGAACATCACGATAACCAGGAGGAGAACGAATATTATAAAATACACTTTTATTATTATTGTTAGTATCACGAGGTAAAATAAGACCAAATTCTTTTCGAAGTTCTAAAAGTCTTTGCATTTTTTCAGTATTTCGTGTAATAGGTATATTTAAAGCACATAAAGTATCTATAGCATGTAAAGCACATAATTTACGTGCATTTTCAGGTGTTGCTCCAATAGCATTACCTCCACGAACACCATATTTTTCTGGAAGTGGTAAATAAATACTACATCTATATTGATTATTTTCAGAATAAACATAATCAACATAAGCAGCTTCATAAGGATGACGTTGTTCTATCATAAATTGTCGTAACATTGACATTGAAATATCAAATAATTCATTATATTGAGATTCAGAACAAATATCAACTTCTATTAAATGTTGACGAATATCTGCTACAACATGTCGATTTAATGCTACTAATTTTTCTGCTACACTTAAAGGTGAACCTCGTTTTCGTGTTTTTTTAATACGAGGCCATTGTTTTAACGGTTTAGGTAATAAAGCCTTTGTTTCTTCATTTAACTCTCTTGGTATTGGTGAAACTAAACGACCATGTCTTAAACATGCATCAAAATATTTAGTTTGTTCCGTTAAATTAGATGAAAGAGGAATACCTAAAAAGCATAAAATTAATTCTGCATGCATAGCACATAAAGAAACAGAATGAGTTAAACTCATAGCTTTTCCAATAGATTTTAAAGAAGGAAAACCTGGAATAGGAGCGGTAGAAATATACCATTTCATATTTTTTTGACAATTTGGTCCAAATCCAATATCTACCTGTGTTAATTCTTCTACTGTTCGCGTCTCAACACAGGATTCAAATCCTGCATTTAATTCCGATTTATAAATTGTATTAATACGATCTAAAGCAAAAGGATCAAATAAACAAACTAATCCTGGTAATTTGTCATGTACCCACCATGTACCTTTTTCACCTTCTACTAAATCAAAACTACCTCCTTCACTTTCATCTATAAATCCAGCAATACGATGTTCTTTTACTGGACGAGAATTCACTAATGCAAGACGTACTGCTGGACATTGTGGAAAAGAAGAATTTCCTGTAAAATTAATATTATTATTAGAATTATTATCAGATATTGTACGAGTTGATTGAGGCTGAAGTAATTCAACTTCTAATGGATCAATTGTAAATGAGGCATTTTCATCCTCCCCATCCTCATCCTCCATGCCTGGGATTTGTGTATTATGTTGAAAAATACAAGCCTGAAGATAAGCAAGTTCACCTGCAATTCCACGCAAAAAAGGATCACCTCCACTGCGTCGAGAAAAATCATTATATCGACGTTTACTTGTATGATAGTGGGGTTGATAACTACGTAATATAGGAAAATTATTATTATTATTATTATTATTAGAGTTTCCATGTAAAGTATTATGTGAAGATTTATTATTATTATTATTATTTTCTATTGAATTTTCTGGTTTATATAAAATAGGAAAAGGTAAATCTGCAAATTTTACTTCTCGAAAAGGATCTCCAGGCATTGGAGCATATCGACCCTCACGTTTTGCTTCTTCTGCTCTTTTACGTTGCAAACGATCTGATGTAAATAATGGAATTCCTAAAGAATCTAAAGATCTTTCTCCATGCATACATGCTGCAATAATAGCATCTTTTTCACTTTTAGCAAAACCTACAGCACGTACATTAGTTCGTTGCATAACTCCAGAAACTAAAGTTTCTACTGGAATTAACATTTCAGCTTGAAAAAATTTTTTATCTGAAGTTTTTATGATAGAAAATGGTGAAGCTTTTCTACCACTACTACAATCTTCCTCTTTTATATCACTATGACGACTAAGATAATTTAACATACGTGATTTTGAAAATAAATCTAATTTTTCAAGTATACAAACATTTTGAGTAGGTATTTTTTCTTTTTCGTCTTTTTCATTTAAATTTTCTGTAATTGATGGATTTTCTACAGATACACCTGTCTTATGTCTCAGTTGATTAAATAAAAAAAATTGATAAGATGTTATTAATGTAGGTATTTCAATTTTTGTATTATTAGTAAAAGATGATGAAAATATTTGTTTAGATTTTCCCATATTATTATGAAAATATCTCATAGAGCATAAAGAGAAAGAATTATTTCCATGATAGTTGGTACAAAGGGAAGTAAAATTTTTTTTAAAATTATGAACTGTTAGCCACATATCAAAATCATTACCTATTTTTTCTATGTTTTTTTTTTTCTTTTTCTAAAAAAAAAAAAAAGATTTAAGAGAGAGAAAAAAAAAAAAAAAAGAGAGAGAGAGAGAAGATTAAACATAATATTATCATGATTACCATAAGTTTTATAATATAAAATAAATATATAAGTTCTTGTAATTATTATTATTATTATATATAAATATATATACATACACGATTTTTTTTTTTTTTTTTTTCATGACATATAAAAATTATTACAACAATAAAAAGTGATGAGGCCTAGGAATGCATATAGAAAAAAAAGGAATTTTTTAATCATTTATTAATTATGAAAAATAATTCCCTTTAAAAGGGGAATATATATGCATATACCTCACACTCAAAGAAAAAAAAAAAAATAATAATAATAAAAAATAAAAAAAAAGAGAATTGGTGAACCACCTTTTCAAGGAATGATAGAGAAAGAATGAGGGAAAAAGAAAAAAAAAAAAAAAAAAGAAAAGAAGGAACCTGTACAAAATAAATAAATAAATAAAAATATATTTATTTTTTTCTTTCTTTCTCTTATCTATTATTCTCAAAAAGAGATAATTTGCACCCCAAGTCTACGCATAACACTTTCTCGCCCTTTATCAGTTATTCTTAAATCATTCCAAAGAATTTCACACACACATTGCTCCGCACATCGCAGTAAATTAGAATTACATCCTGCAATAATACTAAATTGATGTGTTAACTCCTCTTCCTCCTCTACATTTACAAATATATCTTCATTAATTTTTAAACTAAGAAGTAGTGTAGCAGAGAGAAAGAGTTGAATATTCCAAAACTGTAAACTAAACACTTGACTTTCGGTGCAGGCACGACATATTGTTTCACCATCACTATCAGAGAATGGTCCAACTGATAAAAACTCTGAATATGTTGAAGTTGGAGATAAAATAGGAACTGTATTATTATTTTCTTTATTATTATTATTAGAGTTATTATTAGAATTATTTCTGTCTATAGGTGCCTCCATTACTGAAATTGTTTCTGCTGTAGATGATACTGATGATGAAAATGTAGAAGTTGAATTTAATGAATTCTTTTTCTTTATTACGGTGACACTTCTATCCTCATCACGCATTGCAACAATTCTTTTTTGTTGTAAAAGAATATTTCTTGTTTGAAGTTTTTCTAAGAGCCATAAACAGTGTAAAAATGTTTCTAATGAGCATTTAAATTTATTTTCAACAATTGTAAATAAATTTCTCACATACGCTTCAAGTGAGAGACCAAGCTGATTAGGTGAACTACAAAGTTGACGTCCCATTATTCCTACTGAAGAATTATTATTAATAATAATACTATTACTATTATTATTTGTAACACTTGCCGACTTAATAAAAATTTCATTTGTAATTAAAATAGGAATTTCTGTATGAGGTGATTGAGGTAATGTAAAGAGCGAGGGATGAAATGCATTACAACACTCTACATTACTACACACACCAATTGCAATTATATTTTGAATATAATCCGTCGTGGCGGTGATGAATTCATTATTTGTAATCATGTCAGCTACCTATTATTATTATTATTATTATTATTTTTATTTTAAAGAAATATCATATTCAAAAAAAAAAAAAAAGAAAAAAAAAAAAAAAAAAACAATATCTGAACAGTAAATTAAAAAATAAAGAATACATTTTAAAAATTAAATAAAATTATATTACATATTTTCATTTAAAAAAGCAAGAAAAAAAATAAAAAAATAAAAATCAAGTCCCATACGATGAAAAAAAATAAAAAAAAAAATAAAAATAAGCCCCCCAAAAAAATAAATAAATAAATAGCAATAATAATAATAATAATATTAATAATACTATGATTATTAAATATAATAATAACAATTATTATAAATTCATAAATCTGGTCTAAATGGAACACCACGCTCTGGATCAAGTTCTTGTGCACGAAAACATCTAAAATGAATTACTTTTAAATTAGGAAAAACAGCGGAAACTCCAACTCCTAAACTTTTACCACAAACTACACATAATCTCTTTTCATTAATATATACACTTCTTTGTTTTAATAAAGCATGATATCTTAGGGCATCTGAAAGTATAGATTCTGTAGCATTTGTATTAATTTCTGTCATTTGAACTTGATTAGATAATGTTTGAAAAGCACGAATTAAATAAGATGATATCTCAGCAACACAAACTTCACTTGGTAATGAATTCATAATAGAAAGAGGATTTATACAATGTGAATGATCATTTAAAATTTTTAAAGCAGTTAAAAGAAGACGTTGTTTACCTACTGGAGGAACAAATAATACATGAAGAAGAATATTAAAATATTCATTAAATATAAAATTATTTTCATTTGTATTTATATTTCCTCCAAATTGAACTATATCATCTCTTTTAAAAGAAATTTCTTCTTCTTTTTTTTCATTAGAAAATATAACTATATTTTTATTTCTTTGAATATTTCGTATATGTTGTTCTTCACAATATTGAACTGCTGCAGGAACATCATTTAATTCATATACTAATTTTGTTAAAGCCCCAATATGATCACCAGATTGTTCTAATGCTAACACTTGTTCTTCTATTAAATTTGCCTCAATAAGTAAAGAAAGTATAAAATCAAATTCATAATAGGAACTAAATTGTAGAAAAGTAAGTAATGCTCGACGTGCGGCACCTAAAATACCAGATTCATTACCTGCAGAAACTTTAACATTTATTGATTTCATACTTTCCACCCCAAAAGGTTGTAGACTTTGAATAATATCAATAAGATTTGAAGCATAAAGTGTATGTAGGCGAGATTCGGTATTATGATCTATAAAAATAATATAATGTAAATACTCATGCAATGGATACCCACCATAACCAATAATCATTGGAAGAATAAGTGAAACAGGTGGTGAATATTTTTTTTCTTTTTGTTTTTCTTGTTTTACTTGTATTATTTGTTGTATTTCTTTTGGTGATTGAATTACAGCTAATAATGCAGTAGTTGCATCCACACTTAACATCCATGGGAAATACTTTACATATAATTCCTCCTCCCCACTCATTATTAATATAATTGCAGCTTCATAAATAAGTCGCTGAGATTTACAACGTTGTAATGCTTCTGTAAATTCATTATTACACGCAAGAACTAAAGGTACAATCATTGGCTTAGGACAAATTCCATCATCCCCAACATAGCGAAGACATTCTATTGGAATTAATGTTTTTGAAAGAAGAAACATATTTGTTAATTCTTCATCAGTGTATGGGACACATTCTAATACATAAAGAAGAAAAATAGCAAATTCAATAGCTTTTTGTTCTTCAGTATTAGTTCCAATACCAAATGCACGTCTTTGAAGTAATAATTCATATAATCGATGATAGGGTTCACCACTGTTCCAAGTTAAAATTATTTTTTCCTCCTTTTGTTGAATATTTTTTGTAGGTCTTAATAATTCTGGTACTAATGCTAATAAATCTAAAGTAGGTATTGCAGCTAAATCAAAATAATGAAATGCTTCTGTATATTTTTTACATTGTAAAGCATGACCTGCACATACACTATAAATACGACGAAATAATTCATTATTTTTATCATTACTAACATATTTAACATATTGAAGAGCACGTTCATAAAATCCAGCATTTATATATAATAAAGTTATAGTTTTTCTAGGCATTAATGCAAGAAATTGAATACTATTTGAACAAACACCACAAATACCAAGAGGTGTAAAAAAAATGTTATGTGGTATTCCATCAAAACCGTAAATAGAAGAAGAAGATGATGATGAAGAAGTTATGTTATTATTACAAGGAACTTCTTCATTATCTAACCAAGATCGTATTAATATACTTCCATCAGTTTTAACACCTATAAGGAAAGGAGGAACCCATGCAAAATCTATTATATTTTCGGACATTTTTACAGGTGTAGCAGTTTCTAATTCAACTTTTGCTGTTACATCAAATAAGGCAAGTTGAGAATTATCAATACGAATAAGAATAAAAGAATTATCCTCACCATTTTTTTTTCCATTAATATATCGACATAAAGGTCCTTGTAATGGGGGATCTATCATTTCCATTCTTTGTTGTAATTGACGTGTTTTAACATCAAATACACAATATTCTCTTGAACTTCCTGTAATAATAAAATCTCTTTGCCATGCCATTGTTTGTGTACCTTCTGGAACAATTATATGTGGACATTCTATAGAATTTGTTTCTCCAATTTCATTATTTCCTTTTTTTACTTTTTTTTCTCCAATAATATAGGATTCTTTAATAGTATATTCTACTAAAATAAGCCATCTTTTTATAAGTAATGCAATTTTATATTTTTCTTCTTCTTGTTGTTGTTGTCCTTCTTCTTCTTCTTCTTCTTCTTCTAATGATTGTAATAATAATTGTGTATCTTCTTGTTCCCTTGCTATACAACATGTTATAATATTTCCATATGAAGGAAGAGGAAGATGTTGAAAAACTCCTGTACTAACTAAATTACCATAATGCAATAAATCAAGAACTCCATTAGCGAGTACTAGTAAATATGGTATAGATTGTTTATTATTTAAATGTAAAAATGTAACACCACTAGAAGTATTAATTTTATTATCAACATTATCTTCTTCTTTATTATTATTATTATTATTAAAGTCACCAGTTATAGCATTAATAATTTTTTTTCTTTGTAAAAGAAGAGTATTCACATCATAACGAACTTCTTCTTGATCAAGTCGAGTTATAACACGATAAACATGTAGTGTAGAGTCTGAGCAACCAATATAGAGAAGACTTCTTAATTCTTCATTAGGAGAAAGATGTAATTCACGAAATATAGGTTTCTTACTACTACGTTCTATTGGAAATATAACGGCGGTGTTTACACGTACTTTTCCATCCGATAAGGTAAAGAGCGTCTTACGCTCCATTTTTTTTTGCTTTTATTTACTTTTTTTCTGCTTGAGAATAGTATAGATAATATTACTATTAATATTATCTCTTTCTGTGTTTATTATTCCCTATACTGTCACCGTGTTAGATGAGTTTCCTAATTTATGTGAATTTAGTATAAGGAAAAAAAAGACAAAAAAAAAAAAAAAATGAAAAAAAAAAATATTTTTTTTTGAATAATAAGAGACAGTGGAACTTAAAAAAAAGCAAAAAAAAAAAAAAAGAGAGAGAGTTAGGAATAAAATAAATCCTTCTCCCATCCCTCTTCCCTTTATCTCTCTTTTAAAAAAAGAAAAAAAAAAAAAAATTAAATGCAAATATCACCCACCCACCCCCGTATTTATGTCTTGATATTCCTCTTACTTTGTTTTTTCTTATGGCGTGTGTATGTACTTTTTTTTCTATATCTCCCTATTTTTCTATTTCATCTATGTCCTTAACTACTTTTTTTTGTTTTTTCGACCTCCACTAGAATTTTATTTTCTTTTATTTTTTTACTATCAATATATTTCATATAACGACAAAAAATATAAATATATTCAGTAATAGAGAATTAAACACACACAAAGACAAGAGGAAATAAGTTCATAGAAAAAAAAAGGAATAAAAAACACAAAACGGACCAAATCGAAAAAAAAAAAAAAAATTCTTCCTCCTCTAATAACATCATCAATACTATCACTAATAATATATATATTTTTATTTTTCATTTTTTACTAATAATATATATATAAATAAAAAAAAATATTTATTTTTTTTTCTGTATATTCCTATTACTACTACACCATTGCCATTGTACTCATTTTTTTTTTTTTTTTTATACCCTATATTACTCCATATATTTATAGTTAAATAAATAGAATGATAAAGAAAAAAATAATAATAAATAAATAGGCAAATAGAAAAAAAAAAAAAAAGAAATTCCCACCACAAATAATACACACTTAAAGCTCATAATTTACTTAACGAACTGTTGGGAATGGACCTGGGTTATGCCCACTCTTATCCTCAAAAGGAATATTTAGTGGAAATATTTTCCCTTTCCCCCCAACCCCATATCCCTTCTCATGCGTCCCAAGCTTTAACTCATCCTCGCGTCCAATCGACTTCACATACTCCACCCACGTATCATTCGCCGCCACATCAAGTTTAATTAACTCACGATATGGATCTGAGATATAATACTCAGGGGCACGATGCACCCAGCGATACACCGGCTGATCCAACTCCACCTTTTTATTAAACCGTTGCGCCGCAATCCACGGCTTCGTCGTCCATAATCCAATATTATACAACGTAATATCGGGGTGTAAAAATGCGAGGCGGTATAAAAACCAGCAGGTGAATGTCACCACCACCGTACATAAAATAGCCCCCGGCACTGCCTCCATGGAAGTCGCCTGCAGCCGCATTTTCTCAATCGTGCTCACCTCCAGCCAATGCACGTAGCGGCCGTAGGGGTTGCGAGAGAAGAATCCCGTCGCAAACCCCTGCGGGAGGTAATTGTAGCGAAATCTGTAAAGCCAATGCATGGGTTTAGCAGAGAAGCCCTCAAGGTAGCCAGTGCTAACACCATCGTGGACGGTGGATAGATAAGGATTGTGCGTTATGGGTTTTACATACACACCGTGATCGACAATATTGGTGCGGGCCATGCCACCACACATCTTAGCGGTAGAGCGGGACATGGTTTATATATAAATATATATATTTTTTTTTTCTTTTTGTATATCTCTAGCTCTTTCTCTCTTAGAGAACAGAAAATATGTTATTTTTTTTTTTTTTTTTACTTTCTCTGGTTTTTATTTTTCTTTTTCCTCTAAACACAAAAACTAGTAAAAAGAGGGAGAGGGAAAAAAGAGTAGCCATGACACCTAATAACAAGAACAAATACATTTAAGTTTAAAGAATTTTTTTTTTTTTTTTTAAATATTTTTGGGGTTTTCTTGTTGTATATAATAAAATATTAGCAGAAAACAACAACAAGAAAAACAACGAAATCTTTATTTTAAAAAAAATAAAACATCTGATAGAAGAGAATAAAAAAAAAAAATACATAAACTTCAACTTTAAAGTCTTCAAATTATTTCTTGATTTTAAGCGCCTTTTCGTATCCGTTAATCTGTGCATCGTCCTCCCTTTATTCGCAAAAGAGAACAAGGAAATAAAAAAATAAAAGGTCCCTTTTCATTGGAGGATTTATTCCCATTTTATTTTCCCCCTCTTTCTCTTTTTTTTTTTCTTTATATATATATTCGCTAAATTGAATTATGCAAGAGCAATCATCTCAATATAGCGATTATTTACCATAGCGCTAGCACAACGTCTCAATTCTTCCCTCTTTCCATTCTTCACTTTTTCACTAGCTTCTTGACTCCATGCGTAATGAACAACTTCATCAAGAAATATATCACCTTTATCTGCATCTACAGCTGATAATGTTCCTTCTAATTCATGATTTTTATATGAGAGAAAGACAAGTACACGTCGTCCCTGTAAGCTAACAAGAAAATCATGTGGAATAATTGATTTTGGTTTTTCTTCAGTTTTTAATTTCTTTGTAGATGAAGAAATGAGAGAATTAAACTTTACGTTTCCACTCATTTAATAATATATATAAGAAATATAATAATTCTAAATTCAATAGATATTAATCCTTCTTTTAACTAAAGCCTTTGTGTAATTATAAAAAAAAAAAAAAAAAACAGAAAAAAAAACCCTACACACCAAAAAAAAAAAAAAAAAATGAGGCCCCCCTTTCCCTCCTCTTTTATTTCCTTTAGATTAACTTGGTCTAATAAAGAAAAAAAAAAGAAAAAAAAAAAAAAACAGAGACTGATTTTGTAAATAATATTATCATTTTTTTTTTCCCCATTTTTTAATTCAATCCCCAAAATAGTTAATAAACAAAATAATAATATAATCAGAGTAACCTTTACTCATTAAATGAATTAAAAATGATTACAAACAGAAATAAATAAAAAGGGGCAATCCTTCCATCAAATAATAAGAACTAAAGAGTTCATTCCATAAAAAAAAAAAATTAAAAAAAGATAAAGACAAAGAGAAAAAGGGTATAAAATGGTGATGATATGATGTCTTCCTCTCCCCCCCAACAACATACACAAGTATACCATATATATATATATATATCTCTTTTCTTTTCTTTTCTTTTCTTCTGTTTCTTTCTTATAGACGGCGACCACGGCGAGAACCCTTTCGGCGGGTGGAGTCAGTTGGGATGGGTGTCACGTCTTCGATGCGTCCAATTTTCATCCCAGCGCGGGCGAGGGAGCGGAGGGCGGCCTGGGCGCCTGGGCCTGGACTCTTGGTGCCCACACCACCAGTGGCACGCATCTTGACATGCAGGGCGCTGATGCCACACTCCCGGCAGCGGGCCACGACGTCCTGCGCCGCCAGCATCGCCGCATAGGGGGAGCTCTCATCCCTGTCCGCCTTCACCTTCATGCCGCCTGTGACCTTGCAGAATGTCTCGCGGCCTGAGAGGTCGGTGACGTGGACGAAGGTGTCATTGAAGGAGGCGTAGATGTGGACGACGCCGTAGACCAACTCATCCTTGGGGGCACTAGACCCATAGAATTTAACTTCCTGCTTCTTGGACATGATGGGGCGGGTTGCACCTACTTCAATAGAGAATATAAATAATAATAATAATAAAGAAAAAAAAAAAAGAAAAAAAAAGAAATAATTACATATATATGTATATTTAATATTGTAAAAATAATAATAATAATAATCTTTGAAATGGCAAAAAGTAGTTATTTTTTATATATTAAGTTATAATAATATTTTTTTTATCATAAAACTTTTCTACATCATGGTCATATAAAAACACATTCCCGACACAGACACTGTTTTCAATAAGGAAAAAAAAAATCAAGGTACTGCATAATTACTAAAACAATAACATCTCTATAATATATTGTAGTACATTCCTTTTTTCTCTTTTTTTTTCTTTTTTTTAGCACCATTGCCTTTACAAAGGAGTCTCATTTCCCCTACATCATGCCCTCATTTCTTCCTTTTTCTAGATGTAAAATAAATGGATGACAAGAATGACAGTAACAACAAAAACAGCAGCACTAGCAAACCAAAATTTATTCCCAGTATAGTGCGTATAAAACTACATTAACATGCATAGATTCTGTAGAGTGAGTATATGTGGCATAACCATCTGTTACAGGATCCCATAATCCACGTGAAGCAATTCTTATACCTTGATGAGCCGCTTCTGTTACTGTAACATGCGTTACCAACTTATATCTCTCATACCCAAGA
The DNA here is from genome assembly GCA_030849755.1 of Trypanosoma avium. NCBI lineage: Eukaryota > Euglenozoa > Kinetoplastea > Trypanosomatida > Trypanosomatidae > Trypanosoma > Trypanosoma avium. The sequence continues at coordinate 15,266 of JASANY010000663.1, forward strand.
CGCACAACACTTTGCTGTATCTCACTACAGATATCCTTGATCAAAGGCTGTACATCATCATAAACGTAAGGGCGATCCCCTACAAGAGAGTGACATACCTCTTTTATAATACTTTCAACAGCACTCGCACGAAATTTTGTGCCTGGACGAGGCAGAGTAATGGAACTCCTTGGTGCCTCATGGTAAACGTTTGCCATTCCCGCAAAAGCAGTAGAAGACTAAGCTGCAATATTAAAATATATATTAAAAAAATTACACTAAAAATAATACACTCATTCCACAAAACAATCAAAAAAAAAAAAAAAAAAAATATTTTAAGCAAGATAAAAATTCACAACTTTTCATATCCCATTACAACCATAATAAAAAAAATAATAATAAAGCATATATACGTGTATATATATATATATATATATATACGTATATATAAACAAAAGGATACCTCATTAAGAGAATCCAAAATAAATGATTTTCCAAAGTATATGTATTAATATTTTTCACCCCCTTTTTTTCTCTCGAAATCTCACCCCCCCCCCCCTCCCCCCAAAAAAAAAAAAACAAAAAAAAAGAAAGCCCAATAATTGAAGCCGAAGCAAGAAACAAAAAAAAAAAAAAAAAAAAAGAATTTATCCTTCACCGAAACACACACAAGCTAGCCCAAAGCCATGCAGTTTCAGGAAAAAAGAAATGTACTTTTTTTTGTATATTTACAGCCCACACACACAGAGAGAGTTAAAAAAAAAAAAAAGGGATCATATCAGTATGGCATGTGAGTAAGCACAATAATAGTACATTACTTACTCTTTTCATACATACACGCAAGCAAGAAAAAAAAAAAAAAAGAAACGATGTCTATAATGGTCCTAAATAGAAAAAGCAAAAGAAGAGTATAGCCCATGTTTATTTTATAAATTAGAAAAAATATATTTATAGTTTATACTTTCTCAAGTGCCCCTGAAGAGCATAAAGGCAGCTGATAAACTCAAATAGGCTCGGTCACAAAATCGATGGCTACATATGTGCAAAGATAAACAAGGAGAGCAAAAAAAAAAAAAAAAAGCAGCAGGCACTCACAGCCATCGCTGCTCAATATCGTATGTTTCTACTGATCTTCTGGGGGGAGGGGAGGGGGGGATGGAAACAAGATGCAAATTGTGATGCAGTCAAATATTTATCAGGAGCTGGAGGGGTTAAATCTCCTTTTCGCGCACGCTCCCGCTTCGCCTACCTGAGCTTAGAGGTCCGGCAACAAGACTGCGGCCACTGGGGGCGATGGTGCACACTTCCTCATACTTGGGGCACTTGATTGTGCCATTCAGAAGTGAAGAATTTGCCGTGATCTTCCCACCCTCAGGGCACACCTCCCATTTATTGCTGCCGAGGTACTTCACCTTCATCTGCCTTCTGGTACACCGCACTTTCATACACACACCATTGACAGACCTGAACTCATCACCGTTGACATCAGACGTCGTCGTTACCGACTCCACATCCAGGCACCACGATCCCCTTCCTGTAAGGGAACCAGGAAGACTGGCGGCTTGTTTGTCGGCACACACTGAAGGGTAAAAGCCATTGGAGGATGTAAATTCGTTAAATGGCATCAAGGCAGGGCACTTGTCCGCAACACCTGACACAGCACCATCCATGATATTTCTGCATCTCCCAACAGCTGTGCGATCTGATGTGCAGCGGAGGCTGTTGTTGGCGTTATTAAGTTCATCCTTACTGCAGAACATAGAAGGATAAGACGTCGACGAGCATTCCCCCATAAAGAGCTCACATCCAGAATTGTTGCCCCACTTCATTGGCTCCGCCATCGACCACACAGCACGATAATAGCCCAAATCTTCAAATACTGCCATGGTCAATGCAGTGTAATAGCCAGCAGTAACATCACCAGACATCAGCTCATCCTTCNTCATCCTTCGCGACACGCGGATCCCAGTGCGACAGTGGGGCATCCAAGGACTCCAGAGGCATACCGAGTGTGCTGCAGTTGTAGTGCCTCTGTACCATTGACCTCGTTTTGTTCGTCCTCACCACCATCACTCTCTTTCTATAGCTGTCGGCGACGTTAACAATCATGTGTTGGGCATCCAACTGGTGATAACTGAATCCAAGAGCGTGGGCAATCTCATGGGCAGCAATACGAACAGTGCGTCGCAAGCCCTGTAATGCTTTCGGTGCGAAGTTCATGGCTCCAGCAACAGGTCGGAAGGTGTAGGGCTTGATTGCACAAGTAACAGCCCATGTTTGTGAGGGTCCTGCAGCCACATAGAGCGCAAAGTCAGCATTTGTTA
>JASANY010000664.1:0-17589 GCA_030849755.1 Trypanosoma avium
ATGTGGACGACGCCGTAGACCAACTCATCCTTGGGGGCACTAGACCCATAGAATTTAACTTCCTGCTTCTTGGACATACCTATGAAACACTATTTTATAGGGGGGGGGGAAATATATTAAAAAAACAACAAAACGGGGAAAATAAAAGCAAAATTGTAACTGCATGAGAATGAATATATATATATATATATATCTAGTAAAAACAAGAAAAACAAAAAACAAAACTTTGGCATATAAAAGTATATATATATATATATATATATATATATCTATTCATTTTATCCACACTTATCCAGGGATTCAATCCTAGAGGGGTGGGGTGAGGGATGACGTGGAATGACACTTCTAAAGCTTATCGCCTTTAAATTTTCTCTTTTTTTTTTTTTTTAATATCTCTGAGAAAAAAAAATACCACAAAAAAGCTGAACACTCTTTTCCCCTCACTCTCTCTCTTTTCTCTGGTTTCTTTCTACTACATCGATTTTCACAACTATTCTCTCTCTTTCGATTTCGTTTTTTACTCTCTCTCTATAAGTGTAAAATATAAATAAATATATATATATATATATATTTTTTATATACGCCCGTCCACTCAATTTGTTTTTATGAAGGTGATGACTATTACAAAAGATGAAAGATTTTCTATCAAGCAGCCTCAGCCTCGTTAACACTACTATTGTACTCATCTCCAGAAGAAATAGCATCATCCTCACGATCTGCGTAGTGACCATCACTACTACCATCTTCTACCTCTTCTGAAAGCAAACGTATTACTTCATTCGCTGACTCGTGTGCTACCGCGTTTTCAAGTCGCTTTCCAGAAAGTACTGCTTGAATATCTAATACAGTGAGTCCACGCTTCTCTAGAGACTCCTTGTTAAGAATTGGGTGCTCTGCCCAATAACGAACTGCGTCTGCATTTTCACCCTCATCACTATCATTCTCTTCATCATAACTTGTAACATCATCATCATCATCTGAATCACTAGATAATTCTGACCTTTCTTCACCATTTCCATTTTCTCCAGTTTGACCCTGATCTGTGTCTGATGAAACAAAACAGAATGGCGAATAATCATCTTCACTAATTTCAAAAAAATGTTCAAAGTTTGCAAGCATCTCAGTTGCTGTAGCTCTCTTTTGTGGATCAAATTCAAGCATAGGAAGAAGAAATTGTGCAATTTCTCCTGCCTTTTTTCGTGTAAACTTATGCTTGCGGTAAAGAACATCTTCAAGAGACCAGAAATTAAGGTCTTTAATACTTCTTAACTCACCACGTGAGTTATAAAACTGAGAACGATACTTACCATCGCCTTGACGCATACTTTCAGGTAATTCACCAAGGAGTTCAGTCATTAAAGCTAAATGATCCTCATCACGAGAATAATTATCACCTTTTCTTGGATCAAATAAAAATTCTCCAGTGATAAGTTCAAATATCATACAAGCAGCAGACCACAAATCAATTGGAGTAGAGTATGATTCTCCAAGAATAACTTCTGGGCAGCGATATTGACGTGTTTGAACTTCATCTGTAAACTGGCGATAGGTCCAACAACTATTACCAAAGTCCGCCAATACCACATGATGAAGGCGTTCAATCTCCCAATCAGAGTCAGTTTCACTCGCTGATGCTGCTTCAACTCTATTTTCATCTTGATCTGTCTTTTTAAGGTCTTCATGATTTTCCTCTATAGTATCATGAATCTCATTCACATTATTACTATCATCAGCGTTAGAATTTCTTCCCATTGCTTTAAGTTTTTTATAATAACGCCGACGTTGTGATTTTGTCATTGTTTTTGGATCACGTTCAACGAGGCGTGGTCGTTGATGTAACGGAGGAGGATGATAACGTTTCATAAATGAAATAACCGCATGTTTAGGTGTTGAAAGCAAAACATTTTCAGGTTTTAAATCTGTATGAATAATATCAAGTGAATGAACATGCTCTAGTGCAATGAGAATTTGTCGAGAAATACATTTAACAATTGGTAATGGAACACCATGATATTCATATCGATCAATAAGAGACAGTAAGTCTTCTCCGTAGACATCAAATACCATACAAACATGAATTCCATTTGGTCCTGCATGCTCAAAATAATCATTTAAACGAGCACAACAACGAGTTTTATCTGGATCAGCCGCCATTATTTCTCCCAAAAGTTTTATCTCATCATAAGCAGCTTCAGTATAATGTTTAGCTGACTTTTGTACTTTCATAGCTTGATACCTTTCTTCCACATAATCCCATACAAGCCAGACAGTAGAGAAGTAACCCCATCCAAGTTTCCTTACAACACGGTAACGATCATGATAAACATCACCGAGTACAACAGGGTGATAACCTCCTTTACGGTACTGTGTAGGACGCTCATTAGCTGTATCACTATAATCCTCACCACTGCCCCCTTGTTCCTCATCTTCCCCTTCTTCTTCCTCTTCAAAGGAACGATCAGGTATATTTTGTAATGGTTGTTGCTGCTCTTGTTGTTGTTGTTGCTTCTTTCGAATTTTATTTGCAATTTCATGAGCTTGCGCTGCTGTCATACCAGGTTTTATTGTAATTCCTTGAACTTTTGGAATTGATAATGTATTAAATTTTTTTTCTTGGGTTTTCAGAGGCTGTTTTTGTTCTTCTGGCTCTTCACGGCGCTCAATTTCCTCCACAATAGCATTGATGTTTATGTCCACATGCTTACTAACACACGGTTCCACATGCTTCATCTTTTTTTTATTGGCTCCATTTTTACCACCTTTTTTCGCGGGGCCTTTCCCTATTTTCTTCTTGATGTTCTTCGTCATCGTGGGTTTGTATATGTATATGTGGCAAACCGCCTCACTTCTTCTACTTTAATAAAGAAAGAAAGAAAGAAAGAAAGAAAGAAAAAAAAAAAAAAAAACGAGAAAAAAAAAAACAGGAATTATTTGCGAACCATTTCTTAACTTTTCAATATCCTTTTTTTTTTATTTTTAAAAAATTAGCATTATCACTATTATTATTATTATTATTATTATAGTTTTTATCATCATTATTTAATTATGATTTCCCTCCCCTTTTTCCCCACTTCTCTCTCAATAACACTCTATTAAATTTGTTCTTTTTCTCATTGTCTCAGCTTCTCTCTGTGACTGTAAATTTGTATGTATGCGCATGTGTTTGTATTTATGTATCTGGGAGATAAAAATAAGATTTTTTTTTTTGGGGGGGGATTTTTCAATGGCATACTTTACAATAGAACACATACGGAATATAAAGGGAGGGAAAAATAGCCCTATTTATGCATTTGCACACTTTTGGCATTCTTGTAGTGTTTTGAGAAGCTCTTTAACTCTAATTTCTTCTCCTTCTAGTTCATTCCTAACATCAACATGATTAGGAATAATATTTGTCATTTTATTTGCTAACCTCGCAATTCGTTCATGATTTACATCGTTAATTGTACATGAATTTAGAAAGGTGTTTATTTCTTCGTTAGTTTGTAATATGTCATTTGTGAGTTCTTTTACTTTTACTCTAGCAGTTTCTAGTTGTGCCTTCGTTTCCTCATGTAGGATTTGTTCCTTTTTAAGAAGTGATTCAAGCGTGCGATTTGCCTCAACGTGCACCGCCACCAAATCCCTCTCCCGCACCACCTCCCCGTAAAGCATCTCAAGCAATTGTTCCACCTTTAGAGCTCCTGGCGCCGTGGTGGTCGCGGTGGTGGTGTTGGTGGGGCCGGCGGAGGTGGAGGCGGCGGGGGTCGTGCGCTGGAGGTGCTCCACCCGCACCGGGGCCCGCAACTCCTCAACGCCGTGGGCAAACGTGCAGCCGCGAAAGGCACAAGTGCCAGCCTCCCAATTACGGCACATCGTTGTTTTATACCGCGCCGGGTCTGTGCCTACTTTTCTGCTGATATTATTGTTTATATTACTGTTAGCATTTGTGTATATATCCTCCGAGGCAGAAAGAGAAAAAAGGGGCATAACATGACGCATTGATGATTGCGGAAGCATCTGCGGAGAAACATAAGGCTGAGACACTGAACTCATCTGAGACAGTGGTGAATTACTAGCGCGAACAGAGAAGGTCATCGCTAAAGTCAGTATGGGGAGAATTAAAATAGCAAAAAAAAAGGAGATGAATATCTTATAAATAATAATAATATATATAAAAAGAGAAATATATATATATATATATTTATATAAAACAGGAGGAGGGCAAAAAATTTACCATACAAATTACAATACCAACTTTATTAGCCTCTTTCCTTGAAAAAAAGAAAAAAATAAAATCTGAGTATTATCCGCCTCCAAAAAAAAAAAAAAAAAAAAAAAAAAATTAACATGCCTTAATTTTGAAATGGAGAGAAACAAGGGCCAGCACCAAAGACTTTATGTCACGCACAAAGTAGTAGAACGTTTCAAGCCCTTTCGGATTATCTGAATTCTCAACTTCACTCATAGAAGTGATCTTGTTTGTCACTAAAGAGATATGAGTGTTACCTAAATGAATCTCCAGCTCCTGTCGTCCGTTGCGGTCTGGCTGGGGCCACCGTTCATCATCACTTTCAAGAACTCCTGAAGATATTATAAGCCGTTTGATCTCTTCTAGAACTGCCGGAGAAATTCGAGCTTGTTTTTTAATAATATTTTCATTCCTGTAACGACTGTTGTTACCGTATTTTAATGTTCCATCATCTCGAATATCAAATTCCAGAAACTCATTACCGTAGCGACCCGTGTGTCCAGCAAAATAGCGAATATGATAAAGATGTGACTGGATAGTTTCTTCTGATGCCCCAACATTTTCACCCACGTTCTCCGCAGCCATAATTTTCTATATTAATAATAATTATATTTATAAAAAAAGAATTTGGGGGAAAAAAAAGATGATTATAACAACAGCATTGCGAAAGATTAAATACACCAAGAACAACAACAAAAAGAAAGAAATCAATACAAATAAAAAGAGTATTATAATGTTCACAATACAGTAACAGATGAGGTTAAATCATGAACCATTGCGACATGGTTTCGCCTCCACCTTATATCACTGTCCTAATACTTTTTTTTATTTTATTCTTTCGACATTTTTTTTTTTTTTTTTTTTTTTTGGGGGGGGGGGGGGGGGTTTGTTTTGCCCCATTTGTTTTTTTTTTTTTGTTTTTTTTTTTGTTTGCGGAATACGTATTGTGAACCATCAAAAAAAGAAAAAAAGGATTCTGCTCAGATTAAACTATGAGCGTTTCTTTAAAAGATCCAACTCACCAAGGGTTAGTGNTTTTTTTTTTGATTATTGTTTTGGTTTCCTTTTCATTTTGTTTTTCCCCACTCACTCCTCCGCCCCATCTATTATTATTATTATTTTTTTTTTCCTTATATCTCTAACAAATATATACAAACAAAGAAAGATAGTAATAATAAAATTTTCGGCGTCAGAAATAGGTGTTCCTAAAAAGTACATTGTAATACCAGTTGGCATATTTCCCAAATATATATATATATATACATATATCACTTTTACCTTTACTTTGAAGAAGTAGTGGCAACCCTATTTTTCATTACCCCATAAAAATATAAAAACAAACTAAAATAAAGGAGGAGGAATAATAATAATAAAAAAAACAAGAAGAAAAAGACTATTTGACTAATAAAAAAAACGAATTATTCTCCTTTGCCGTTGATTTTTTTATCACGATATGCCCAAGTACAGAGGCAGTCATGTGGGTAGAGAGTAGGGAGGTAGAGAACTTGATCAGACATTGAAGTACGGGTTCGAGTCCACTCAGACAAGCGAGCAATTAAAGCCAAGTAGACAGTAAGATGATTAATTGCATAGTTATACCCAACACAACGGTGAGGACCTACACCAAAGGGGATAAATTGTTTAGCGAATTTGCGATCCTCTTGCCTTTCAGATCCCATACGATCTGGATCATACTCATCAGGGTTTGTAAAACCTTCACGACATGATCCTACGAGTGATGGAATAATAAGGCTTCCTTTTGGTGCAGTAAATTTTTCGTCAATTATGAAATCAGAATGAGCTTTCATTGGAACCATAGGAGCAGGTGGAAATAAACGTAGTTGTTCAAGAACACATTGACGTGTAAAAGTCATTTCTTGTACCAAATCATAATTTAATGGTTCATCCCCTGCACAAAGTTTAGATTGTTCCTGACGAACACGTTCCAAAATATCAGGTCGATCTGCCATAGTTGCCGTTATCATAGTAAGACTTGCTGTAGATGCATCCTGAGAAGCAAAAAGAAAATCTAGCATGGTATCTGCCATTGCGTGATCTGTTGAATATGGAGGTGCTTCTATACCTTCTTCTTCACAACTTTTTAAAGTTTCAAGAATAGTTGCAGTCCAAAAATCAAGTAAACAATGAGCTTCTGCATCTGGAAGAGACATACGAGCTTTACTTCTACTTACGGAAGCCTGTAATTCTTCCATAGCCTTCTTACGAGCATGAACTGCCTTATATAAAGCTGTACCAGGAAAATATATAGGAGCAGAAAGAAATCCCACTGTTATAGTATTATAATTTCGTGTAAATTCTTCACGATTATGAAGATGTTCACCAAGAAAAACTGTTTGAGATGTTTCACAATTCATTTCACGTAAATGTGATCGCATTTCTTCCGGTTTACCACCTTTTGGAAATTTTTCTACCCACTCTTTTAGATACTTACGGATGAGACGCTCCTGAATAGGTAGGTACATAGAAAGTGCTTTTGTTGTAAAGAGATTCATAAAACTTGCACGAAGAGCTTTGTGGATTGGACCACTTTGAAATGCTATATTGTTATCACCAAGAATAATTCTTCCATTTGGATGGAGTTGTAAAGTTAGAGTACTTTCACTGTTAGTTGCAAAAATTTTGTGGCATAAATCTGCACGTGTGACGAATACGACAAATTGTGTCAAAATAGCTTGCCAACTGTAACCACTTGGATTATAGCATCGCTGCTTCTCCCAAAATGCAAAAGGATCTTTAATCATCATGGTTAATCCACCAATGAGGGGAGTTACAAATGTGGGTCCAGGAACAATAAATTTATGTTTTCGTGCGAAGTAGAGCATTGTAAGTAGATAAGCGGCAGCATACGCCACGAATGTCAATATGAGCAACTCAGCAATATATGGTAACTTTACTCCCGCAAGAGTACTGATTAATGTCATTTTAGTATTAGTTTTTATAAATAAAATCTCTAAATAAAGAGAAAATAAAAGGTAAGGAAGGAAGATGAAAAAGGGAAAGGGGAGAAATCATATATATAATTTAGATAGATATATATATATATATATAATCTTTATACAAATACAAGGCAATAAAAGAATCCTCTTCTCATATATATACTCGAGCATTTTTAATTTAATTCTCTTTACTTTTTTTTAAAGAGATCATACTCCTTCATTACATGATTTATTGAATTCCATCCTTGTTTCGCCCAGTTACCATTAATGCCTTTCTTTGATTCACGTCTAAAGAATGTTATAATAGCATTCGCTTCACGTTCACAACACAATTGTGTAAGACTTAAAAAAAGGTGAGAAAAACATGATAATGCAAGGGGAGTCATTATTTCGTTATTTTTCAACATTCTCCCACGTAACTCAATCCAATTTAGACCATCTGGTACAAGCAACAATGAACTATTACCACCATCTTTATTTATAGATTTTTCCTGTAATTCTAATCCAAAAAGTTCAATAAGGCAACGCATTCCGCGTTCTATATTTCTCAAAGCAACTTTATCATTAGCACATTTTTCTATTTCACACCATTCAAACTTTTCAACTGATGTCAGTTGTTCAGAAGAAAAATAAACTGCAGGAAAAATGTAATGAAGTAACTCAGGTATCTTTAGTTTACTGTTTTGTTTATTGTCATCATTAAAATTATTACCACAATTTAATTTAGAGAACGCCGTTGAAAGCATAGGCCACCACCTGCTACACTCTCCTTCAAAAAGATTTGATATGAATAAGGTACGATTACTATAACTAGAATCTAATTCTAGCATAACAGCAGTAGGAAAAGGTCGCATATTTGTAAGAATTGAGTGAAACTCACGTTGTTGAGATAACTTTGCTGTAATAATATTTCCTCTTTCAACTAATTTTTGATTCGTTCGAGCTCGATTTAATTGACGTTTTTTTCGTTTTTCTTTAATTTGACCAAGTTTTGACTTAGGTCCTAAAAGATATTCTTCTAATCTTAAGTTGAGAATCTCTCGTGCAGCTTTTCTATTTAACCAATAAGAAGGAAATTTACTAAATTTTACAACAATTTCTGTGGGGATATGTTTTATTATCGCTGTTTGCATTCTACGATTAGTAGCCTGTCCACCTGGACCACGACCAAGTGTACTCTGTTCGCACAGATCTTCTTCTTTAAAAAAATAACGTTTCTCAAAAATATTACTTCTGTAAGAAGGGAGACTACTTACACGATTTTCACGTCGTCGTACAAGGGCTCGCAACACATCAAGTTTATCACGAGGATGTAACCCTCTAAAGAAGGCAGATGCATCTGCCTTTGGGGTAGATTTTAAAGAATTTATTATTTTATAGATATGTTTCGATCTTCCTTTGGTATTATCTGCTGAATACCTCTTACGACTAAGACGTTTTTCACCAATTGGATTATCTTGATGCAGATGTATAGAGCTTGTCAAAGAAGAATTATGTGGACTTTTACACTCTCTGGTGCTGTACATCCTCAGAGGTGATTTTCGTAAGAATTGACTAGAGACTCTAGTAATATCTAAACAGCACCTCGTCATGATCACCTAGCACACCTAGCTTAAACAGAGTATAAAAAAGAACATGGGAGAAAAAAAAATAAATAAATAATAATAATAATAATAATAATAATAATAATAATAGCAATAAAAAAACAAATAATATCAATAAATATTAATATATATATATATATAAACGAACATGTAGCAGTAATACAGAAATATATATTTGGGGGGTGAGTTGATATATATATATATATATATAATTTGTGAAGGAAGCTTACTGAAGACCGTATGGCATATTTTGACGAGGACCCTCTTCTGGATGTCTAGCTTTTTCCAATTCTAAGTCTGGAAGAGCGAAATCTTGCATTTCGTATTGACGATCAAATGGTCCAGTTCGCGTTAAAACCTTTCGCTTACTCCATTTATCAACAAATATACCACTTTGTGGAAAAGGTCCTTTCCACGGTGCCAGTGAATCTTTTAGTACCACATCACTATATAATTCTCCAAAAAGTTCATTCGTACCACCACGATAGTTATAGACGTGCTGAAAAAACTGTTTTTTCCATTCCCATCCTGCTTGCTCAGAGTAAAGACCATTATGTGAAATAAGAATAATGTCATGAAATTTTTTTGGTTTATGAAAACCGTACATTTCAGAAAATTCTTCATCATTAAGTTGAAGTGCATACTCTACTTCATCTCGTGGAAGCCACCAACTATGTGGAACCCAACGATGCATCTTTACAGGAGAAGTTCTACAATCGATAATATATGTGTATGGTTCAGGGTGTCGTACTAGATGAAGCATATCTTTAAGATAAACTTGATGGCAAAGTAAATGGTGAAAATGAGCATATTGCTGTTGCTCATAGAGAAACTTATGGCGATCAAAATACCATGGTTGATACTCTTTCGGGTGCCAATTCAACCATTCACGAGGATTTATTTGTCCTTCAACCATCATGTGATGTCGGGTGCGACGATCTGCTTGTCGCCTAAAGCAAGAAATGCGCATTTCTACACCTTAAACTACACCTTTAAATGAGAGAAAAAAAAAAATTATGTGATAGACCCATAGGAAGGTGTGGGAAAAAAAGATAGAAAAAAAAATATTTTTTTTTATGTATCAGAGAAATAAAAAGGTCACGAAAAAAATCAAATCCCTCTTTTTTTTTTTTTTTAGTTATTTTAAGTTCACATAATTATCACACAAAAGCGCACACAGACGCATATAAAAAAAAAAAAAGAAAAAGAAAAAGAAAAAGAAAATTAGTTAATTTACTTTTTTTTTTTTATTGGGAATGCCTGTTACCATGCATAAACCACCAATATATGAAGCACAAAGTAGGATGTAGGAAAAACAAAAATAAATAAAAAAGGTAGAAAGAAACAACAACAACAAGAGAAAAAAAAGTTGCCCCCCAATATAAAGATGCTTAAAACGATNTCACGATCAAAAAAGCTTTAAACATCAAGAAAAAAAAAAAGCCAGAAAAAAAGAATACATTTGAGTGTGAGAGAGAGAGAGAGTATGCAATAAGTATTCACTTTTTTATATTAATAATTATTTTAAGTTCACATAATTATCACACAAAAGCGCACACAGACGCATATAAAAAAAAAAAAAAAAGAAAAAGAAAAAGAAAAAGAAAATTAGTTAATTTACTTTTTTTTTTTTTATTGGGAATGCCTGTTACCATGCATAAACCACCAATATATGAAGCACAAAGTAGGATGTAGGAAAAACAAAAATAAATAAAAAAGGTAGAAAGAAACAACAACAACAAGAGAAAAAAAAGTTGCCCCCCAATATAAAGATGCTTAAAACGATACATCAAGTTTCTTGGGCACCTCCCAGGTAAAACCTCCCTTACCACTTAGATCTTCACGACCAAAATGGCCAAAGCGGGAGGTCATATGATAAATAGGCCGGCGTAGGTTGAGCTCCTTGATGATATCATATGGGCGTAGTTTAAAATTCTTTTCCACAATCTCTAGGATGCGTGCGTCATCGTACTTTCCAGTACCATAGGTCTCAATATGAATGCTTAGTGGTTCCGCAACACCAATAGCGTATGCCAATTGAACAAGGCAACGCTTCGCAAGACCAGCGGAGACAAGCGATTTCGCAATCCACCGGGCGGCGTAGGCGGCGGAACGGTCCACCTTTGACGGATCTTTTCCAGAGAATGCACCACCACCATGGGCGCCCCAACCACCATAGGTATCAACAATAATCTTGCGACCAGTGAGACCAGCGTCGCCGTGGGGGCCTCCAATTACGAAGCGACCTGAGGGATTCAAGTGATATTTGGTGTTAGCATCAAGCATATTGGCAGGAATGACTGCGTTAATTACCTTACTCATAAGATCTGCGCGAATAGTTTCATTCGTCACATGTGCGTCGTGCTGGGCAGAGATAAGAACGACCGCCACACGCTGGGGTGTCAGTATTTGCTTACCATCGCGTGTGTCATACTCGTATTGCACAGTAACTTGTGTCTTTGCATCAGGGCGGGCCCACGGAAGAGCACCAGAGCGGCGAAGCTCACTGTACTTTACGGCCAATCCACGTGCAAGTTCATATGTGAGGGGCATCAGTGTCTCTGTTTCATCTGTAGCGTACCCGAACATCATGCCTTGATCACCAGCCCCAAGGTTCTCACCATCGAAGTCACCAAGACCTTGAGTAATCTCAGGGGACTGCTGCTCAATGGCGATTAACAAGTTGCACGAGCGATAGTCTAGGCCCTTCTCACCATCGTCGAAGCCAATGTCCTTCACCGCGTCACGAACCACCTTTTGGTAGTCAAGAACTGTCTTCGTCGTGATCTCGCCAAACACCATGATCATGCCTGTCTTCGAGCACGTCTCACACGCAACCTTCGAGAGCGGGTCTTCGGCAAGGCAAGCATCTAGTACCGCATCTGATACCTGATCGCAGAGCTTGTCAGGGTGACCCTCACTAACGTGCTCCGAGGAAAAGAGAATCTGACGTACGGACATTTGCAATAGCACAGTACTGAGGAAAAGAAATAATAAAAAAAAAAACTAAAAAAGTGAACAATTAAAAAAAAAAAAAAAAAGAAAGGGGGAAAATAAAAAATTAGACAGCCGATAATGTTTTTGGTATAGTGTTGTTGATATGTTTTTTTTTTTTAATTCAGACAAATTGCTCCTAAAGAATAAGAATGATATTTATATATATATATATATATATATATAAAAGAAGCAAATGCAAATTTTTTTTTTTTTAATGTAGACTAAATTGTCACGATAACGAAAACTACTTTCTGGAGTCGCAAAATAAGTAGTTCTAAGCTATTTTGGATTTCTTCTTAACTCCAATCTAGCGCCTCCAAGTGTGGCGACTGAGCGTCCATTGATTCATAAAATAAAGTCACCAGGTTTTACTTGGGGAAATGCAGAAGGTAATGATTGTATTACACGTATCTGATAATAGTGCTCTTTAGCCGTGAGTTCACCAAGATTTTATATACGACCATCATTAATGACTAGGCCATAAATTTTTTTTCTGGAATTTCACCAAATGTTTCTTTATAATCATTATTAGAGAAATAAGAAAATAAACTAACTAGTTTTGTACACTTATGTGAGTTTTCTACTAGCATAAATTCTTTTTGCATATTAACATATTTCAACGCATATGCACTAAATAATTGTATGCGTAAAGATTGGTAATCATAAAAAGTCGAAGAAAAAACAATTTTTTTATCCCTTTCAGATGTTACAGATCCTTTTGTATCATTTTGTATGCATTTTTTTTTTTTTTAAGATAATGTTTTATTACTTTTAAATTATTCTATTTTTTTTTTTTTTGGGGGATCATTTAATAAAGGAAAAAATCTCGAAAAAAAAAATCTTCTTTTTTCTTAAATAAAGTATAAAAATATTTAAAATAACGAAGCTATTTTTTAGAAAAAAGTTTAGATCGACGTAATGTTTTATTATTTCTGCCATCATTTGGGGATCAACTATTTGAATAAACAGAAGGGTTTGTGCATGAAATAACCTATCTTCAAAAAGGTTTATTTGATTTCTACAAGTTTGGTATGACAAAAGGAGATCATTCATCCTATACTCCTTTTGAACCATATGAAATATAGAGGAACAAACACAAACAAGTAACCTCAAAAAAAAAAAAAAAAAAAAAAAGATTTAAATAGTTATCATAATTGGTTTAAAATAACAATTACATGTGAAAACGAAGATTTTATTATTTGCAAAAAAAAAAAAGAAAAAAAGAGGAAAGGGATTAATAAAAAATGTACACAGGAAAAAGAACTTTCACCCTTGTTTATTTATTTATTTTTATTATTTTTAACTTGATATTCATCACATATGGATTTTATTCAACAGCAATGAAATCAGCAACCTTTCGGGATCTTTTTCGTTTCCAAATAATACGGAGAGGAGCTCCATGTGGTGTCTCAACAACAAACTCAACTTGACCTACTTGGGTCCTATGAGTTTCTAACCACTCCTTCAATCTGTAGTTAACTAGAATATTTTGTGGCGTAGTAGGTGCCCAACAAAGTGGACAATTCCAAACATTCGAACGAGCACATTGAAGAAGCAAGGAACGAAGTTCAACACACTGCATATGCTCACAAGATAATCCTCTTACTGGAATTTTAATCGGAAGTGTAGTAATAGGACAAGATATTCGTACTTGAACCCCAACGACATCATCACGCTCGTCTTTTCGAGGAGGAACCTGATAGTTTGATACAATTCTCTCAACTAAAATATCTATATCAATATTATCAACATAAACCGCGACAATCACACCTTCCCATAGAGAGACATTTTCAATGAAACCGGTAAAATCTATTACTAGTGAAAATAATTCTTGATGTAAAACATAGTCTGTTATATCAACTACAGGTGCCGTTTTTACAGCTGTTGCTTCTTTTCCTGATGGAAGTGACCAATTAGATGGCGTTTCTATTACTGTTCCATTAACTATTAGTTTCATCGCAATAGTACATCCTTCATACTCAAAAGGTAGCATCCATCCATCAGTATGACTAAAGGTATCACTTGAGAGAGCAATAAGTAGAACACGACGTGAGGGTGGAAATCCTCCCACAGGTGCCTCCCGCAGTGCAACCGGTGATGGCATTGTCGTCTCCACCCCCACCCCATCCACCCCTACCGCCCCCAACACCTCAAGATATCGGTAGCAAGGTGAAAGTACTAGTCGCTCCTGCTGCTCAAAGACTTCACGGCGCAGTAAATCCAGCGCAGCACGATCAAAGGATTCTCGAAAACACCGCGTCGTCTCTTCAGTGGAGGGCGGCTGCAGTATTGAGGAAGAGGCTAGAGGTTCATCATTTCGCTCCACTACTGTTGGTGTCGTCTCAATTTTATCACGCGGCAAACTTACAGGAGGGCGAGTTGACTTTTTTTTACTCCTACGATCCCGTGCTGCCGCCTCTCTAATATTGTGAGATGAAAGATTAATTCCCTCCTGCGTTAATAATGTGCGGCGCAGTTGGGTGGCGGTACCATGACTAACAGAGCGCAGCAATGCTGACATGCATCGCAGCTCCTCCGCACTATACTTCTCACTCGACTCATGTATTTTACTAGACTCATGTATTTCACTTGGGGAACTAACAGAACGCAACGCCTGCCACACGCCCTCTTGTGTGGCCGCCGCCGCAAACATCCGCCGCTCCGCCTCATCCCGTGCCGACTCCTCCAAATGAAATAAACGCACCGCCTCCGTGTCTCCTGCGGCCACAGGGTAAAGATTTCCAGGATCGTGGCAAAACTCTACACACATATTATACTCGCCACCAAGCATGCGAATCAACTCTTCATCCACCTCACGCACCGCCGCCGGCCACCACTCCCCGTCATCACACTTAACCCATAATAATGTTCCAAGAGGGTATGCCATACAGACTACAAAGATGAATAATTAAACAAAGAAAGAAAAAGAGAAAAAAATAAAGAATAAAAAACATGAAACAAGTTATTTAAAAAAAAAAAAAAAAAATTCCCTACATTTTTCTTGTCATTTAAAACGAAAAAAAAAAAAAAAAAAAAAAAAATTTGGGGTTTTTAAAAAAAAATTAATTTTATAAAAAAAAAAAAAAAAAAAAAAAAAAGAGTATATAAAAAGAGAAAGTGAGACTATTCACCAATAACCACACACAAACATATCATACAAACATACATAATACACACACAAATTGCATTGGTACTCTCCTTCTCTATTTATTTATATATTTATGTATGAATATATGAGTATGAGTGGCTATATGGTTTCAAGTCAGAACTCTCAATACACGGCCACATAGGCCAATGCTGTCACTGCAAGTAAAAGTAAATGCAGCCACCCAAGTGTGTTAGTACCATCCATATCATTTCGAATACTGGGAGTAAAGGAATTACTTAAATCTGCTGTTTTATCCTTCTCTTCTGTGTTTTCCTTTGGATTCTGCTCAACATTCTCTCTTGAGCCCTGTGCATCTTTTTCCAATTCTTTCTTCTGAGTTTTATTCTTTCCAGTTGTTTCCACAGGTTTCACTGAAGGTGTTTTTGGTCCTTCTTCTTTCTCTTGAGATCCTTTAGGTGTTTCTTCATTATCTGGTTCTGGTGCAGTTTCACTCTTAGTTTCTTCCTCTGCAGAATTTTCAGACACTGGTACTTGCGAATCATTTTGAACTGAAGATGATTTAGGAGAATTACCAGGATCTGATGAATTTCCTGCAGCTTCTTTTGTTACTTCTGGTACTTCTTTTTCTTTGGGCCGCTCTTGTTCTTTTTCACCAGTTACTTCACTAGAAGTACTTGGCTCATTTACATTTGGTTGCTGAGTCACTTGTGTACTTTCCTGTTGAGAAGGCTGTGCTTGATTATCTTGTGTTGAAGAAGTATCAGGCACAGTCTTATTCTGCTCTTGTTGTTTTTGTTTTTGCTCTGTGATATTTTTTAGTGCTTCCTGAAGTTGTGCAAATGTCTCATTAGCAGCTGTAATTTTTGCCAAAGCATTATCTCTTCTCTCTTTCATTATACTAAAGTATTGTTCTGCTCGACTTTTTTCAAGAAAAATGTTCCTTTCAATTTCTTTATCGTCGCTCTCCTGGGCTTCATTAATCCTGTCCTTAATTTTAGTTACTCTCTCAACATTGTTTGCAATTTGCTCCACGTCATTATCAGAAAACGTCCAGACATTGCGGGCACTAGTATAAGCATCGTAGGCTTTCTGTGCAGCTTCCTCAGCAAGTGGAATTAATTTAATTGTTTCTGGATCTTTCGAACTCTTAATAGTAAACAGTACGAGGTTTGCAGCTTCCAACGTTGCAAATCCACCAGTTTCCAAGGATTTCCCTTCAGCCTCATAGTTTTCAGCTTGTAGCTTTGCCTCATTCAATCTTGTAAGCACTTGGTCAGCGTGGCGTACGTAAAAGTTCTTTTTCCGATACCCCATCGCTCCCAATATCTGAGCAGAAAGTGAGGAATTCCTTCCATGCATTAAATTATTAAACTTTCCTGTAGACTCATGAGAGGCAGCAGAAACAAGAGAAACATATGAGCAGCAGAGTACAAGTGCCAACACACAAAGTATGTAACGGGGTAACATTATCAAATATGGTTTAGAGTTAGTTTTACTTGTTTAACGCAAGAATAGCAATATAATCTAAAAAAGAGAGAAAGAAAGAGGAAAGAAAACATAATAAAGGAATTATTTAAAGAGTCAGACAAGGAAATATCATATCAAACAAAAAAGGGAAAGAAAAAAAAAAGAAGGACACAGTCCCCAATACAGAAGAATTAGAAAAAAAAAAAATCAAGATTTAGTATAGCAAGTAGCCCAATAACAAAAAAAGAAATGAAAAAAACAGTATATAGAAGAAAAAACACAGGCACAACACACACAACACACACACATAAAGAATCATAACAAATACCTACACAATCAGAAAAGAAATATAATATATATTCCTCATATAATCAATTCATACAAATCAATATTTCTCCCTCTTAGTGTGTGGTACTTAATTCCATAAATAAATCTGCATTTATTTCTGTATATGTGTGGGTTGTATGACTGTTTTTTCTCTTTATCTGTGTGTATGTGTATGTGTTTCTTTAGAGCAAAAAAAAAAAAAAAAAGAATTAAAATACAGAATAGAGTGGAGGTTAGCACAAAAATCCATTCAGTCATGCCTTTTTTCATTAAGCATAATTTCATTGCAAGAAAAAAAAAAAAAAAACAACAACAACAAGAAGCAATATTGGGATGAGGGAATAAAAATAATTATTAAAAAAGAGAAAAAAAAAAAAGAAATTAGTATATGTAAAGAGAGTAAGCAAGAGAGAGAGAGAGAGAGAGAGAGAGAGTCAAAGACATCAGTAACTATCATCACATAAAAAATACAGAGTGTATATATGTTTCTGCGTGACCCCAAATACAGGATTATCCTCAACACATAATTACACAGGAGAGTGCTGTCAATGAAATTAATGCCAGATGCAACCATGAAGAAGTGTAGGCATCATCCATGTGGAGAACATTATTAGTAGTGATGTTCATATTGTTATTATTATTATTTGTTTTGGAATATTTTTCTTTTTGAGTTGATAATTTTTCATTATTATTATTATTATTATTATTATTATTATTATTATTATTATTATTATTATTAGTAGTAGTGGTATCCTTCTTCAGATTCTGAGTATTTACTGTATTTTCAGTTGTATTTTCATTTTTTACTACAGACTCCTTTGGTTTCTCTTTATCTTCTGCAGGTGGTGCTGTTTCACGAACAGTGGTTTCTTTCTCTTTTTCTTTATTTTCTTGAAG
>JASANY010000665.1:0-17865 GCA_030849755.1 Trypanosoma avium
GAAAGGTACTACTCTCAACAGTACTATGTACTCAAACAGACACACAAAATTCATGTAAAAGAATGGATACCTCATGAAGAGAATCCGAAGCAAATGATTTTTCCGAAATTGTGTGTCTTAATATTTTTTTTTCCACTTTTTTTTCATTGGGGTAAAGGCCTCCAAAAAAGAAAAAAATCCCCATTACTCGAGGCCAAAGCAAAAAAAAAAAAGAATTAAAAAAAAAAAGGTTTATGTCTTCTTTGGTTTGTTTGTTTTATTTGTCTTTTTCTCTTCATCAGTTTGAGCGAAATCTTACCGATTTTGGCTCTGAGACATAAAACTCTTAGTGGTGCTTTAATGACCCACAAATGTAGAGAATCCGAAGCAAATGATTTTCCGAATTGTGTATATTAATGTTTTTTCCACTTTTTTTTTTTCAACGGGTTAAAGGCCTCCAAAAAAAAAAAAAGAAATTATCATAAATTGAGGCCTAAGCAAAAAAAAAAAAAAAAAAACTTGTCTTTCACTGAAACAGACACGACCCACCCCACTGTCGCGCAATTTCGAATTTTAAAAAAAAGTATTTTATGTGATTTTTTTTCCCACACACACACAGAGAGAGAGAAAAAATGAAAAAAAAAAAAGGACCATATCAGTATGACATGTGAACAAGCACAATTAAAGTAAAGTGCTTGATCCTTTCATGCATACAAGTAAGCAAAAAAGAGGGGTAAATCGTTCATGATTGTTTTAAAAATGAAAAAAAAAAAGAAGTTTATATTTGTTGTAGTGTTCCTGAACAGGATGAAGAAAGCTGCTGATCTCCAATTTTAAATGAAATATATGCCAATATTTAAGATAAAATTATAAAGAACAGCAAACTAACTCCTATTTCTGGCCAGTTTAATTTCCTTTAAGTAATTTTTTGTGAGAGAGGACAGAGAAAATAAAGCACCTGAGTCCTATGGTACGGAAGTCGGCTACTCAAAAACTGCAGGACTCACACCTTCACTATCGCCGCTTGACCAGAAGTTCTTTGGGATCTTCCTCTTCATCGGTATTCCACAAAACAGTTTCGTCTCCCGGCTGTTTACTGTAGGTTGTCTGCAGAGAAGCGGAAACAAGACTGCTGCCAGTAGGGGCGATGGTGCACACCTCCTCATACTTGGGACACTTGATTGTGCCATTCAGAAGTGAAGAATTTGCATTGATGGTTTGACCCTCTGGGCAATCTTCAAAATCATCGCTGCCGAGGTACTTCACCTTCACCGACTTCCTCCCACACTGTACCTTCGCACAAACGCCATCTACATACTGGGTTCTGTTATTTCCTTTTGGTACCTTGACCGATTCTGCGTCCAGGCACCATGAATCCCTTCCTGTAAGGGAACCGGAATTGTACTGATTTTGCGCATCTGCACAAGAACCAAAATATAGAATATCATCTCTATAATTAAAAAAAGGAGTGACCACAGGACAGAAGTCAGCGGGTCCCTCCCCTGTATGATCCATATGGCGAAGGCAGATCCCAACATGCGTACGATCAGAAGTGCAACGAACCTTTCGATTGGCTGTGTTGCAAAACATTGTGGGATGAAGTGAGGACACGCACTCTCCTGTAAAAAGCCCGCATCCAGAATTGTTGCCCCACTTCATTGGCTCCGCCATCGACCAGACAGCACGATAATAGCCCAAATCTTCAAATACTGCCATGGTCAATGCAGTGTAATAGCCAGCAGTAACATCACCAGACATCAGCTCATCCTTCGCGACACGCGGATCCCAATGTGAAAATGGTGTAAAACCACGGCGCGTCTTATCCAAAATCATACCCTCAATATTGGTACAATTGTAATGTATCTTTGTAAACTTTATTACCTGCGTGGAGTTAACTACTATGATTACTTTATTTTTGTGTAAATCTGTGACATTGTACAAGATACCAATATTTTTCATTTCCCCATAACTGAATCCAAGAGCGTGGGCAATCTCATGGGCAGCAATACGAACAGTGCGTCGCAGGTCATGTAGTGTTTTCGGTGCGAAGTTCATGGCTCCAGCAACAGGTCGGAAGGTGTGGGGCTTGATTGCACAAGTAACAGCCCATGTTTGTGAGGGTCCTGCAGCCACATAGAGCGCAAAGTCAGCATTTGTTATACCCTTGCTGTGGTGATCCTTTGGCACTGTGAATTGACGGCACAGACTGGTGAGGTAGAATTCTGGAAAAGACAACGCAGATTTCTCTTGTTCAACAAGGAGGCGTTCAGCATGCAGTTTCACAGCTGCAGGAAGGACCTTGTTAACCAGGGTGGAGTTTTTGTCCTGGTTAAGGATATCTGACTGTTTGCACTTAGCGTTCACCCCCTGGAAAGTCGGACGATACTCTCCCACCTTAGTGCAGTACTTGGAAGAGTTCTTCAGATCCTCTGTGAACACCTTAATACGGAGGGGGGCCCACTCCTTCACTTCAGTGGAGACCGTGTAGGCCTCCCATGCGCCCTGTCCCTGCCGGGGCACCTCCCGCACCACCGCCACCTCATGCCTGCCATTCCTCCGCATCATCTCATCAAAGTTGCAGCGGTGGGCGGCGGCAGCTGTGAGGTAGGCGCTGGTGCAACACAGAACCAACAACAACAGCAGAGGGAGTGAAGACTGAAGAGGCTGAGGCATTGCTGTTGCTTCTTTTATATTTATTTTTCTTTGTTTCTTTATTGAAATGTATACTTTTAAAAAAAATCAAGTGCTGGTAAGCCTAGCGAAATAGTCAGAAAAAAAAAAAACCATCTAACAATGGGTGTGGAAAAAAAAGCAAGATGTTTAAAATAAATTAATCATCTTATCTTAATAATGTTTCATTTTTTTTATGCCATTACCACAAAATCAGTGTTTTTATTAATATATTTATATCTATTTTTTTATAATCTCCATTGCTACCACTAGGTGATTTTTTATTTTTCTCTCTATTACTCTATGGATCCTCAAAATCATCTGAGTAGACTTCATCTGCGTAAGAGATGATTTCACTATCGGAAGAAATTTTCCTTTGATAAAAGGAGGAGGAGGAGGAAGAAGAAGAAGAAGAAGAAGAAAACGATGAACTTGAAGTTGTACTATATGAAAAACTAACTGAATCTGATGAACTAATATTTTGCTGATTTTTCCCTGATTTTGGTGTGGGTGGAATTCGTGGAGGTTTCTTATAGGGTACTGGGGGATTTTCATATGCTCTTACTATTTCCACACGTAGAACTTTTTCTCTTTCATTTTTTACCAGATTTTCATTTCGCTTAGACTTTAAACGTGTTTTTTCATTTTCTTCCCATGATTTTTTTAATAACTCTACTTGACGTCGTAATGAATGTAAATGAATTGCAAGTTCTGTTTTATTCTGAACTACCACTTCATCCTTTACCATATGTGATTTTTGAAAATTCTCTAGTAAATTTTGGTTAAGGTCATCTATTGCAACAACTTTCAATGCACAACCTTGTAATTTAGTATATAGATGTTCAACTGTATTACATACAATATCTTCTATTTGACTAAAATTCGGTAATTTAATGGTTTCTTTATTTTCATTATAATGAATATCCATATCGATCTCATTATTATTATTTGTACCAATCGTAGGATCACAAGAACTATGATTAATTAAAATATTATCAGGGTCTATTTTTTGATCTATTAAAGTAGGTGTAACGGATAGTTTATGAAATACGGAAGCTTCTTCAGAAATATAATTTTTCTTTTCTTCAGGACTTTTTTTACTTTGATGTGAATTTATTTCACCAATAACAATATCATTACTTTTGATATCAGAACATTCTGTTATTATATTTTGAGATAATTCCTCCATTGAAAGGTCTTGTTTATCATTTAAAGAAATAATGGTTTTATCAAAATTATTTTTAAGAGATGAAGTAACCATATCTAAACTATTATTATTATTGTTATTATTATCATGATGTACTAAAGGTGATGAAAAATTATTTTTAAGTAATTTCTCCCCTTCTTCTTCTTCTTCTTCTTCTTCTTCATTTTTTTCTATGATTATTGTGCCATTAAGATTAGTAGAAATTTTTATACCTTCTATGAAAGTTGATTTTTTTTGTTTATTTAACAAGGATGAAAACCATGAAGATTTATATGAATTGTGATTGTGCTTTATTTTCATAGACATATCATATGGACAGCGTAACTCTTCATATGCTAGAGAAATTCTCAGAGGGTGCAAACTCTCTGAAACTCCAGTTTTCTTATTATAGGAAATGCTCATTTACAGTTTTGTAAACTAACTACATCAAACTTAAACTTTTACTACAAAAAAAAAAAAAAACAACAACCAAAATACATCAAGAATAAGAAGAATGAAAATTTAATGCCTCTTCATAGTTTTCACATTTCATAGAAAACACGAAAAATCTAAATAAAATTAAAATTTGTTCTTTGTTTCATGCACTGTTCTCTTCACAATTTCATCCTACTGAGACCATTTTTTTTTTTTTTTATCACTCCATTTTTTTGTTCTTTATTTTACTAATTGCCCTATATAAATAGTTAAGGTAAGCAAAGTATTATATATAGTGAATTGGAAGTTTGAAAAAGCAGAAGCAATAGTAATAATAATAAAGAAAATAAATAATAATAACAATAACAACAACAAAAAAGAACAATGCAAAATAAACAATACACCAGCTAATGTAGCACCTAATTGACACTAATTATATATATATATATATATATAATTCTCCTCCAAAACAGAGAAAAAAACAAATAAATGTTAGGGAGTCGTACTTGTACATGTACATGTAGTATTGAGATGAATCTGCATCATGTAATAATAATACTAATTATTTTTTTTTTATTTAATTAAATTCCCTTTCCCACTACTTACTCAATTTTCTTTTTATTTTTTTATCCTTTTATTAAAAAAAGCTAAAGTTTCATGAGACCACGATAAACAACATCTTCTGGGCGACCAATCACGACAATTGTCTGTGGTTCAGAAGAACGACTCGTGTCTGTCAGTGTCACGGCGAGAGATTTAAAAGTATTCGTCGAAGTCATAAAACCCGTCGTCTCACGCCGTACATCGCATGTCACGAGTCCCTCCCGTCCATTCGCTGGGTTGCGGAGGATAAACATCATCTGCAGTCGACGTGGCTTCAGTCCTAATAAGTCCGCCAGCTCGTAGGAGCCGCTACGCACGCGACGCATTAAGGGCAGCTTGAAGCCGCCAGTCTGGCAGTACGCCTTAAACTCCCCAGTGCGGGGGTGGGCCCCGAGGTGCTGCACCACCCGCTCCTGCCGCAGGGCGAGGGCGATGGATTGGTTGTAGACAGCGTTAGGATTAATCCTGAAGCGGCGCCCCACGGCTAGGAGGGTGGTGTACAGCACCCCGCAGCAGACAAACCCACTCATAAACCCCAGCCGTGCCACCGTGGCGAGGCTAAAGCGGGAGAGCACGGCGTAGCCTTTGAGAAATACACCCACGAGGGCTAAGGAGGCCAACACGGCGGCCCCCGTCTTAGCGTAGAAGACGACGGCGTCGGCGGAGAAACCAAAAATAGTCCCCGCGTAGTGGGTGGCTTGTTTATCAAAAATAGTCTCCTCCACCCGCACCCGCGCCGCCCGGGGCCGGAGGAGACCAAAGAGGCCACGATGAGAGACGTGGGGTCGCGGGGCAACCAACATCACTCGCCGCAGCATCATTACTACAATAAAAGTTTTTTATTTTATTTTACTATTTTATATATATTTTTTGTTTTCCCTTGCTATTTTTTTTTTTTTTTATTTATCTTTTTTTTTGTTTGTCTGTGTGTTATTTGGAGAAATTTCTTTACTATTTGCTTTTTTTTTTTAAATTATTTTTCTTTACCACTGTGTTGACCGTTGTTTATTACGGCAACTTCATAAAATTGTTAAAAAATATTTATATAAAGAGAGATAAAATAATAATAAATAGAAATATATAAATATGAGAAAAAATAAAAACAACAACAAAATAAGTTTTAGTTAATTAATATACCTTTATATTTCTGGATAACAGTTATATATTTTTAAAAAACATAGCAGCAACTATCTATATATAATATATATATATTTTTTTTTCCTTTCTTTTACTTTCGTATTTATTATTATCCTTTTTTCCTTTTGGAATTTCAAAGTAAAAGCAACAATCAAACCCGAGTTGTCCCCCCCCCCCCCTTAATTTAATATACTATCACTAATATTTTTATATATGACTTCTTTCATTTTTCTTTATTTATATTCATATTCTACAGACAGAAACAAAGAAAAAACTGTGCAAAGCAAAGACAACAACAACAACAACAATAACAAAAATACGTGCCGAACATCGAAAAAAGATTAAAAATAAAAGTCATAAGAGATAGCATTTATAAACCAAGTAAAAATTAAAGCCCACACACGCAGACACAAAATAATAATAAAAGAAAAAAAATAGATATTTAGTGAGTTACTCGGTGAATGAAGGTACAGAGAAAAAAAAATGATAATAAAAGAAAGAGCAAAATAAAGAAATACACACAGACACACACACACACACAAAAAAAAAAAAAAAAAAAAAAAAAAAACAGCAAAAAATCTACAGTGTTTTACCTAAAACTATTGCAATAACAAGGAGTCCAACAATACCTCCTGCTAGAATAACAAGACAACATAGTTTTCGTCTACTCTTACGTTGATATTTACGAGCTTTTTTTAATTCTTTTCTACCAGCTTCTACAAATCTTGTAGAATTTTGAATATTTTTTAAAATCACATCCATTATCTCACCTTGTTCATGAACTAAAAAAGCTAAATCATTAAAAAGTTGATTAAGATTTCGCATAGATTGTTCTATACGATAAATATCATTTCTAGTTTCAATAATTTGAGCTAATACATCTTTACTTTGTTGAAATATACCATTTGAAGTATTATTTTCTAATACAGCTTGAGCAAGTTCTTTAGCTGTTGTATCATCAATAGCAGATCCATCAGGATTTGTATATTTAATTTTAATTTGTCGCTCCGTTTGCACCCTATAACGCTGCTCTACAGAGTTTTGCTGTTTTTGATATCCCTCCATTGCCTCACTTAACTTTTGCAACATATATCTTCGTTGATTTTCCTGAATACGAATAACTCCAATAAAATGACTTTCCATTTCAGGAGTTTCTTTTAATTTATCAGTTGTTTTTTTCATTTCTTCGACTGCTAACGCCGTGGCTCGTGCAACATCATTAATTTGATTTTCTAATTCCTCTACTTCATTACGTAATGCATTACATTTCATTCCATCGACTGTACTCATAACTTCTGCGTGTTTGCTTGCGATTTCACCTGTGAGTGTTTTAACTTGCTGAATATTACTTTCTACATTTGTAACGATTTTATAAAATTCTTCTAACCTATTCGCCGCCTCTGTGTCTTGCTCTGATGGGGGTTCTATTATTGTAAGTTTAATTGGACCTGGGGTATCAGAGCCTGGGGCTGGGGCCCCGCCTAGCAGTGTAAACCCAGCGGCCGCCTGAAACTGTGCTAAACGATTCATTATATTTATATAAATATAAATAAATAAATAAATAAATAAATAATTATTTCTTTTTTTTTTTTACTAAGAATTAAAAGTGACAGGGGATAGGGAGTTGTGGATGGTGGCGGGCGGCCGGGTGTGTGTGTGTTGGGAAGTGAAGAAGTTTTTCTAAAGTGATAGAAGAGAAAAATCACAATTTATTAATGAATTAAAAGAATAAATATATCTTTGTGACTCTACGTATAGGATAATGACGATTTCACTCTCTCTATCCTTCTTCCCCCCTTTTCTTAAAGAATTTAATTAGTTTATTTTCCTTTTGTTTTTTTATTATTATTTAATTTGATCTCTGTGTTATTTTGGTATAATATATATATATTTCCCCACTCTTCCTCTTAAGTAATGTGGAATAAAAAAAAAAGAAAAAAAGAGAGTTCAGATACCAATATATATATATTTCTTAGATTTTCATTTTTTTTTTTTTTTTTAATTTATTTAAAGACTTATTTCTGGATTAAGAATGATCAAATACACACATATATAGTGACACAAACATAAATCCAAAAAAAAAAAAAAAAAGAAAAAAATAATAATAATAATATTATAATCGCAAAACAAGCCCACCTTTTTCATTTCTTTCCTCATGAAGAATGGACTTCTCTCGAATAACTTGATTACTAACATCTTTTAACATTGTTAAAATTTCATTACGACCAAGCTGTGGAGGATGAGAAAAAATTATTCGAATTTGTTCTTCCATTTCCTCCAAAGCCTTATGACAATCATCAAGAGCCCTAGCAATTCTTAATAGTTTGGCTCGACGTAATAATAATTTAAATTTCATAGTATTAATCCAAATCCATTCTTTTTCAATTTCAGTTTCATCTTTTACTTTATCTGTTATGATATTAGAACACCAGGTATGTAAACAGTTAAGCATTTGCAACGCCCGCTCACTCCATCGTGTTACTCGTAGTGGCATTTCTTTTTTTAAAGATTCTATATTTATTAAATTATTAAAAACTTCTTCTTCTTTTTGTTTTATTATATTATTAGTTTTAGTAGAAATCATAAGAAGTGTTTGAGCTGTATTAGCAACAGCTACTATAACTTGTCTATGAAGTATATACCAAACATGACGAAGAGGATGTGCGTCTGGAAATAATACACGAGCAGGTGCTAATAAGAAATCATTATATAAATTATTTATTTCAACTATATCACTATTATTATTATTATTATTATTATTATAATACCAAGTATCATTCTCTTTATTTATTTCTTTTTTAAGATGTAATAAAATATTTAAAGTTTGATTTGCAGGGGTTATATCATATATTATAGACATTATATTCTTAATGATTGCATTATTCTCATCATAAATATCATCATCATCATCACCATTAGTATTAGTACTATTATTATTATTATTAAAATTATTACTTGTTAAATCTTCTATACGATCTTCAAGAGATTGTGGAGGACGTAATGCATGACGATATGAATATAAAAGTCCTTTTTGTGCTAATTTAAGTGCTCGTTGATAACAATCAAATGCTTCAATAATATTTAAAAAAGGTGTTTGCAAAGATTCACCACCCGCCTCACGCATTTGTTCTGAAGGTTTAATATAAGAATGATATAGAAGTAAAGTTAAACGATTTGCAATACGTTCATCATGTAAACTTTGTTTAAAAAGTTTTATATTTTTAATTGTACAAAGTATATGAGAATATTTGTGTGCATGAAGTTTATTTACACTTGTATTTATTGTTGTAGTTTGTGACATGAATGAAGATTTTAAATCTTTTAAAAATAAAATTAACGTTACGGAAGTTGGCAAAATTGCTTTAAATTGAGATGCATCACTATTAGAGTTTTGAAGAATATAAATAAGAGATTGTAATAACTCTGGTGACCAATGAATTCGTGCAATTTCTGTGTTATGAGGACCTTTTTCAATATAAATATATGGAGAAATATTATTATTATTATTATTATGTTTATCTAAATAAATTTCCTTATCCGTTATTATTTTACATATTTGCTGAATTACTAATTGTGTAAATATACGAATAAGGCCATGACGTAAAATAATTCGAAATTCTTTTGATATTTGCCCACCAAGTGGAGCATAAAATAATAATGAAGGCCCAAGTAAATGTTCCAATGTAGATATTTTTTCTAATGTTACATCAGAAGAAGAGGAGTTTAAATTTAAATTAGAATTATAAAAAGAAGATTCATAAGAAAGTGGTGGCCATGGTGTAGAAACTTTAGTATTTCGTATAATAAACTCTATAAATTCAATTTGATCAGAAATTATCTCAGTGTTATTTTCTGAGAGTAATTCTACTGAGAGATTTAGTCGTAGAAGTGACATAAATTAATATATTAAAATAAAAAATAAATGAATTCTATTTCTATTTATATATTTAAATGCCCCCTTTTTTTGTGTTAAAGTAGAAGAACAAATAAAAATAAAAAGTAATAATTTTATTAAAATAAAAATAAAAGGATAAGAGGGAAAAAACTTCTCACAATATGAAGGGGAAAATAATAATTTATTCCATTATTATTATTATTAAAAATAATGATAATCATTTTACTTTTCTACTTTTCCTATTCTTCTTCATCTTTATTTTTTATATTTTATTTCCATGGATATACATATACATATATATATATCTAAAATTGCCCTCCTTTTATTTTTAGCATTTTATTTCTTAAATTTACTGTTTCCACTAGTAATAACGCAAAAGCAAAAAAAAAAATTCCGTAGCCTTCCAATTAAGTTAATATTATTATTATTTACATTAAAATAGAATTAAACATAAAAATATTTTTGCAGTAGATTCCACTTATTGTTTGAAGGAAGATTTATAATTAAAAAGGGATAAAAGAAAAACAAAACAACGACAGAGAAATAAGATATAAAAAAAAAAGTTGGAGAAAATAAGAAAAGAGCTTGAAACCACACGAACACACACACACATAAAAAAAAAAAAAAAACTATTTTTTATTTTATTATTTATATATATATATATTTTTTTTATTTTCCCCCCCTTTCCAAATATAAAAAAAAAAGTAAGGTAGTAAATGCAAACGCAAGAAAGAAAAGAAAAAAAAAAGAAGATAATGTTATAATACTGATAATAAATTTGATTGCAAAATGTAATTAGATGTATTTATGTTTTCCTTTTTTTTTTTCTTATTATTGTTTCCATTTAAGAATGTGTAAAATAAAAAAATATCCAGATATTTTGGCTGCGGTGCGAAGCTTATTATTATTATTATTATTTTATTTATTTACTCCTGTTTTTGTTCTTTAATAATAATAGTGTTTCCTTCGCCTGTAATTCAAGTTCATGAAGACGTTCTTGCTGTTGTGTTATTATATTCTGCAATTCTCGAAGAAGAACATGTAAAGCCCCTGTACGATCACAACCTTCCATTACAGAATTTTCAATAATAATAATAATATTATTATTATTATGTTTATTATTATTCTTATTACTTTTATTACTGAGGCTGCTACTTATTCTTTTGTGTGTATTCATACTACTATTACTGCTATCATTACTCATAATATAATGTACCTCCGTTGATGCCTGTATAGATGAAAAGGATGATACAGATTGTGATATTTCTCTTCTACTATTTATATTAATAATATTATTATTATTATTATTATTACTAAGTTGTAAATCAGGTTGAAGTCGAATTATATCTTGTCGCAGTCTACAATGTCTTTGAAATGCTGAAATAAGTTGACGAGATAAAAGTAAATGTTGACTTTTGTGCATTCCAACTAAATTTCTACGCGAGCTAAGAAATGCAGTACGGGCTATAGGTAAAGCTAACTTTTCTTGTGGAGTTAATACTCCGAAAAAATACATTCCTCGCATTTCTCGTAATGCCCCTGCAAACTCCATTTCAAATTGAGAATATAATGTTTCACATATTTGTTTTATATTGGATTCATTATTATTATTATTAGGAAAGAGATAATTGTTTACACTGGGTCGTGTTATATGATGAGATAATGCACGAAGTTTCGTTGTAATTTCATTTGCGTTATGTACACGTTGTCTAATTTTAACACTTTTCTTTAATAACGCCGCGTAAGGGTCATTTGATACATTATATATTCCACTATGAAATAATTCTTCTTCTTTTTCTTTTTCTGCCTTTATTTTATCTTGAGGTGATGATTGGATATTAACTTCTCTGGAATTTATATAATCAGAGTTAAATAGCATGCAGGAGTCAGGGGTGGCGTTGGATGATTTTGGTTTAAATTGTAGAATATCATGTGCGTGAAATGCATCTTGATCAAACGACTTTAATTCCTGAAACATTATTTATTAATATATATATATATATATATATATATGCCTTTTAACCAAAAAAAAAAAAAATAATAATAATAATAGTGTAAATAGTAGAAGTATTTTTGTTTTATTTAACTCACTTATACGTATGTATCTTTCTTTATGAGTAATTTATGCTTGCTGAGTGAATCAACTATACGCTATCCACAATAACAAAAAAGAAAAAAAAATGAAAAATCAATTAATTATTATTTATTTTATAGATCTCATTATCTTTTTCCAAATAAATAAAGAAAAAAAAAACAAATATAATAATAATAATAATAATAATTTCCCCCCAAAAAAAATATTCTTTATTTCCTTCTCTTTTGCTTAATCGAAGAAGTCATGGGGCGGTTGACTAATTTAAAGAAAAATTTCTTATTATTAGTATTATTTTTATTTTTAAATGGGATATGGATACAGAAATAGAAATAAAAGAAAAAGGAGAAGAAGAAATAGAAAAGGGAGGGGAAAAAGAACAACAATAAAATATAATCAAAACGAGAGATTTGAACAATCATTAACCTCTTCTATTATTATTAATTATTAATATTCACCCCCCTTTTTTAAAATTTATCATCTCTTCTTGTATTTCTGCATCTGCACTTTCTATTATTTTCTTTGAATTTTTTTTCTCTTCTTCTTCTAGCGTCTTCCCATGCCTCATATTCTTCATTCATAATATTTAATAATATATAAATATAAATATATATATATATATATTCTTCTTTTTTTAATATTATTTATTTCATTAAAACTGCTCCCCAATGTTTGCAGGTAGTTCCTCAATTTGTGTTGCATAAAACTGTTCAATATCTCGCAGTAATCGCAATTCATCATGTTTTACAAAACTAATTGCTAATCCTTTTCGCCCCATTCTCCCAGTACGACCTATACGATGAATATACTGTTCACGTGAAAATGGTAAATCATAATTTAACACCAGTGAAACCTGCTCCACATCAATTCCACGAGACCATAAATCCGTTGAAATAAGCACACGACTTCTTCCTTCACGAAAATTTCGCATAATTTCATCCCGCTCCGCCTGTGGCATATCTCCATGCATGGAACTTACGGAAAATTTTTCTTTTGTCATCTTTTTCGTCAATTGCTCCACCTTTTTACGTGTATTACAAAATATCACAGCATGGGCAATGGTTAAGGTATCATAGAGATCACACAAGGTATCAAACTTATTCTTTTCCTCATCCACCGCCACAAAGTATTGTAAAATAGAATCCACCGTAATTTCATCCCGCTTTACAAGAATTCGCACCGGCTCCGTCATAAATTTTTCTGTCATATCCAACACATCTACTGGAAGCGTCGCGGAGACCAAAACAACTTGTAATGGGGGAATCATTCGATAAATATCATGAATTTGGGCTTTAAACCCTTTCCCAAGCATCTCATCCGCCTCATCTAAGACAAGTGTTTTTAAATAATTCACTCGTAAGTGTCGACGTTTAATCATATCAAACACACGCCCTGGGGTGCCAGAGACAATTTGTACCCCACTCTCCAATCGCCGAATATCATCATCCATGCTTTTACCTCCAATAGAAGCATAGGCGGAGATTCCCATGTGATGACCAATATTATTACATAATTCTTCTGTTTGTAACGCAAGCTCTCGAGTTGGACTTAATACAAGTGCTTGTGTTTCTCTTAGAGTTGGAGAGCAAACTTGTAAAAGGCAAATGCAAAAGGCAGAAGTTTTACCAGAACCAGAGGAGGCCTGGGCCACCAAATCACGAGATTGAACAAAAGGAGCAATAAGACGTTTTTGAATTGCAGTGGGTTTTTTATACCCATACCCATACATACCTCGAAGAAGTTCTTCTTTTAATCCCATCGCCTCAAATGTTGGAATTGCTGGGACATTGGCTTGCATGTCGATTTCTTCCTTTTCCTCCATACGATCTTTATCTACTATCATTATTAATATTTATTTATTTATGAATGATTATAATATTTTATTCTAATAATAAATAAATAATAATAATAATTATAATAAACACAAATACTTTAATGTTTATACTCTATTTATCTATTTATTTCAAACAACCAACGAAAAAAAAAACCCCTTTCTTCGTCCTTTTCCTTCTTTACACCACCCGACTTAAAAATATAAATAACTAAAAAAAACAACAAAAAACAATAAGATTTTTGGAGAGAAAAAAAACAACAACAACAAAAAATTCATTGAATTTTAGTAAGTTTCAAAAAATAAATAAATAAATAAAATCGTAATTATAACACAGACACAGAAAAAAAAAGTATATTTACAAAACAAGAAGAATAACAACAACAACAACCAAACAGTAATAATAAAAGTCATAGTAAAATATTTGAGTATAATATCTAGTTATGTAATTAAAATAATAATTTTTTTTTCCACACTTTGGATAATAAATTACTATGATTCCAAATTTATATTAGATTCACTATTTACTGTTGTTATTCGGTGAATTTTCTCACGAAGACCTGCAATTACATTAACACTACGTTTACAAGCTTTTTCAAGTATATTAATTTTCTCTTTTAATTTATGCATTTCCCTTTCATGTTCTTCTGTCATTAGTTTTTTCATTAATCGCTCTTCATCGCGATGTTGCTCAACTAGCATACTACGCAACATTTTTTCTCGATCACGTTCACTCTCTGCAGTGTTTAATTTTTTCCTTGCATCCTCCATAACACATGTCCATTCTTTTAACTCTGTAAGAAATCCTTCCTTTTCTTGTTTTAACTGTAACTGTAATGCTGCAATACGCCCACGTGCGGTATTCTCTTCACTATTACATTTTTCTATTCTAATATTCATATCCTCTACTTGTTGTTGTAAACGATTTACCATTAAGGTATTATCCTCTTGTAATATACGATTTTTTTCTTGTAAATTACGAATAAGTTCAGCTTGAGTTTCAGACTCATTTCGTACAGATTTAAGAAGTTCTTCTAATTGTTTCACCTCTTTTGCATGTTTTTTAGCTTCTAAACGTGTTCGATTTAAGGCTTTCTCAAGTAATTCACATCTTCGTTTACTTTCTTCAGTAGCAGTAGAACTACTAGAAACTTCTGTTTTAAGTTTATTAATAGTTGAAGAGGTTTGATGCCTTAATGCACGTTCACGTTCAACACATTTACGCCATTCAGATTTAAGTGAATCATACTCTACTTGAAGTACACGTAAAGCTTCTCGAACATCTACGGGAAGTAAAACTGTGTGAGATGAAACTTCCTTTACATCATTATAATTATTACTAATATCTAACTTTGATTGTTCTCTCTGATTCTGATTTTGATTCTGTTGTTGTTTTCGTCGAAGAAGAGTTCTTGTACGAGAAAGCGTATTCTGTAATTTCTCTATTTTATTATTCAAATTCACTACTTCTTTTCTTGTCTCCTCTAATTTTTTATCACCTCGAATCACATTTCGAAATGCTATAGCTAGTATACGATCAACATCCGCAGCTCTTTCTACCATTAAGTCTATTCTACTACAGGCCACCTCCATTAACATTTCCCTCTCACTCTGCCCTTCACACAATTCTCGCTCTAATAATTGTAAACGCGTTTCACTATTTATAATTTTTTCCTGTAATTCTTCTATTACTCGCGTGTGCTGATGACGCTCCATGACGGCTCGCTTTTCTGCAATTTCTAAATCCCGACGCCATTGTAATTCACTTGCGGTGTACATTTCATGTATTCGTCTCTCTTCTATTGTTGTTTGCATTAAAACATGAAGTGAAATTTGAAAAATAGCAATCGTAGAAGTTTCATAGGCATCTTCCAAGGCCCGACGTCCTTGCTCTTCTGCTTCTATGAAAATTTGATGCGTTAATAACCAGGCTGTAGATTCACTATTTAAAAGATTTTTATATTGAAATTGCAACGCATGATATGCATTGTGAAGGTTTATACAAGCGTCAATTACATCTTCAGCAGTGTAGTCAAGTTCTGATGGCATTTTTAAAATTTCTCTAGCCTTATCTAAAGCAGAACGAATATTGGAACTTTCAATTTGATGAGCTTCAATAAGAATTTGCTTTTCACGTAACTCTGCCTGTATGGCAGCTATAAGTAATTGTAATGTGCGAAGTTGTGTTTCTCTTTCTTCTTCAGCAGTAAGAACTTCATCTAATTGTTTTTGAAGACGTTTATTATCTTTATAAAGCTCAAAAATATCTTCATCTTTCTGACCAATCACAGCATAATAGTTCTTAACTACTTGACTAATTTCTTCCATGAATATATGTTCATATATATATATTATGTACTAAGTGTTACTTGTTTATAAGTAGACCTTTCTTGCTTTTGAGGCGATAAAAAATAAGTAAACAAATGGGGATCTAGACTTTTAAAAAATTACAGTATAATTCTCAGCAATTAAACTCCTTTTATTTAATTAGTATTATTATTATTATTATTATTATTATTATTTTTTTTTTTTTTTAAAAAAGAACAAAAATAAAAGGCAAAGAAGAGGTTAAAAATATCTAGAGACTACATTTTCCTTTACCTCCTTACACTCAGCTTCTCGGAGGAGGCGGGCCGCGGGGCCCGGGNATATATACAATATCATGCATACTCAATACACATAATTACTTACTACCAAATATTTATACCCACCCCAACACCAACACCCACACCCCACACGCACCCACACCCACACCACCCCCCCCCCCCCCCCCCCCCCCCCCACCCCCCCCCCCCCCCCCCAAAAAAAAAAAAAAAAAAAAACAACAACAACAAAAAAACACACGTATCTACTGTTTTTTTCTTTTTTTTCTCTTGATATCATCGTAGAAGAAGAGAGGAAGAAAGAAAGAAATCGAAAATAATACAACAACATAAAGGGTAAATAATAAATTAGTCATCATCCCCATCACTGTCATTTCCAAGACGGCGAACTGCCTCAATTTCCTCCAAACGTTCCAATTCTTCTTCCGTCATTACTTGACCAGTATGTTGAGGTTGAACTAAACCATTTAAACCTTTTTGTTGTTGTTTCTTTTGTTGAGTCCGGTTAGCTATAGGAACACTTCTTGCTGGTATACTTTGTTTTTTCATAGAAGGAGCACTGTGAGCAGGCTGACCACTTGCTAGACGAGCTTCAAATTCATCTAATGCTGCAGAAGACGGTAAGAAATCCTTTGAATCATCCTGTAAATATGTATCCTGAAGCATAGGATCATTCTCTGAATTCATTACTTTTGGCGCCATTTAAAGGTAATTTTTTTTTTTTAATACAATAGTTAAACCTTTATTTATTTACCACCCTTTGTTTTAATTGCGTCTATAAATAAGTAAATAAATATATATATATATATCTACAAAAAATCAAATAATAATAATAATAAGAAAAAACAAAAACAATATCAAAAAAAAAAAAAAAAGAAGAGTTATAATGAACAAAAGCAAAAGTTAATACATCAAACTAAAAAAGCTATTCAGCATTTCTAAAAGAATATATATATATATATATATATATATAAGAAATCATTTATACCTCAAAAAAAAATTTTTTTTTTTCCATTTATTTTTAAAAATATTGTTGTCGTTCAGTATTTGAAATGTTAAAAAAGTTGACCTATTTGAAATTACTTATTTGTGCAAAAATAAATATGGACCTTCATTTAAAATGGGTTTTGTTGTAAATAAAAATAAGAAACAAACTTATCTTTATTATTCTCTTAGATCCAATCCATTTTCACAGTTCCTTGTTTAAATAATAATATTTTTTTTTTCCCTCTCCACATTTTCTGTTTCATTAAGCAAAAATAAATATAAATATCATATATTAATACCCCCATAAAAGAAATTATAATATATATATATATATATATATATATATATATGTATTTTTTTTTTTTTCCGCTCATTTTTTTATTATCAGAAATTAATAAACAATATACGTACTATCCCCTTTTAATATAAATAGTACTCCCCTGTATA
>JASANY010000666.1:0-18081 GCA_030849755.1 Trypanosoma avium
ATGGTTTGACGAGGGAACTGCATAGGGGATTTTTCATGAGGCCCAGTGTGGATGAAAAAAAAGCATGTTTTTTTTTTTAATCAATTCCTCTGTCTACTGGACGTTTATTTTTTATTTTTTATTATTTTTTCTGCTTGGCTGTTTTTCCTTTAGTGTATTTATTATTCTCTATAGTTGCAAAGCAATTTTATTGATGCTTTAAATACTTATTATTAAGGTATGAATATGTTTTTTTTTTTTCGAATACCTGAGTGCTTTGTGAAATATACAACTGGGAGTTATTATGGGTTTTTTTTTTTTTTTCTAATTCCTGATTTAAAAAAGTATATATATTTATATATTTTCTGTTACTTTCATTTGTGTTTTTTTTTTAATTTGAAATGTTTCTAGCTGTGGCAGATTAAAAGATAAAAGCAAATAAAAAAATCTATTGTTTGAGCTCCCGTGTTTTTTTTTTTTTTTTGCTGTTGTTAATGAACAGGACTTCTCCTGGGATTTTTACTACTTTATTAGATGTAACAAACTCTTTTTTGCTATTATTTAATTTTCTGTCTGAATTTTATTGGTATTATATATATATATATATTTTTTTTTCCGAGGGTAAATGCAGCCAAGACTAGAGTATAAAAGAATCTGAACCTAGTATACCCTCATAAGAAATAAATCTTTTTTTTTTCTTTTTGTATATTTCCTAAAGTTTCCTAGAGTTTATAATGTTCCGTACAAAGAATATATCATATTCATAATATATATATATAAAATGAATTTATCATTAAATAAAGAGGTAAAAATAGAAATAAAAATGGGCTAATAATAAGTTTGTTATTTTTTAAATAATTTTTAATCGATTATTTTTATTTATGGTTATATATATATATATATATATATATACGAAAGCTTTTAAGAGACTTTATCAAGATTAGCAATATCGGGTATAATATGATAAAGATACGAAGGATAGAGGCTTTTTATTATATTTTGAAGGAAACTTTGGGGAATACCTAGAAACCAAAATGAAATTGCCAAAAAAAAAAAAAAAAAAAAAAAAAAACTTTAAAGAGGGTTTGGCCCATTCTAAAAGAAATGGATATAATTTTTTAAAGAATATTTTCTCGAAATATTAGTAAAGTAAATAGTAGGGTGGGGATTTTAATTAATGATCTAAAAATGAGTTTTTTAAAAAAGAAAAAAATGCCTTTAAAAAGAGAATGATAATTACAGAACAAAACATTCTGTATTTACTGAGAAATTTGGCATTCGTTGGGCAAGATTTTTTTGTTCCTTGCGAGTTTAACGAAATAAGACTCACTTCTCCAAATAATATTCTCCGGTAAAAAACAAAAAATGATGAATAATAGTAGAGTTTGCTGGTTTTTTCTTCCTACAAATGTCTTATTTTGCTTAAGGAAAGGTTAAAATTCTCTGATACTATGGTTTTTTTTTTTTTTTTTTCTCGTATGTATTTTTTACATTTGGAATCTTATACATTATTTTTAAAAGGAAAAAAAAAAAAAAATAATAATAATAAAGAGTCCCAACCTACTAACTTTGGCTTTTTTGATTCTTAAAGTTTCTTAACGACTTCAGAGGATTTTAGTATCTTATTTCTTAACTAAAGATTAAAAATCTTTTTTGTTAATGTATTGGGAAAACTATTTAATAATATTTGGGAGATAATTTAACGATTACTCTTCCTGGGAAATCTACGAAACTTCATTAAATTAACCTCACTAATACGTCAAGACTGTGCTTGACAACTTCAAATAATTTGATAAATATATTTGTCTTATAAAGGGCATAAGAAAAGAAGACAAATAAATAATTTTAATTGAATTTAATAAATTAATTGTCTAAATGAATTTTATTTATTAAAAAAAAAATTCTTGGACACAGAAAGAGAGAGAGAGAAAACCAGTTTAAAAATAATATTTGAGATCAAATCTAAAACTTAGAAACATCATGAATACTGTTTTCTTCAGATTACGTTATACGACCATTGAGTATTACTTTCATATATGCTCTAGAGTCTATATACTTGATGTATATAAAAATATTTGGAATTTAGACTTTTTTTTTTTAGAATCTGTTATCAGGAGGTTTTTGGGTGTATTATTCTTTGGGTATAGGAGGTTGAAAAGATGATAATTATATAGTATATATATTTATATGTTGTTGACGTTTTCGATTTACATGTTGTTTTTGATTTATCTATTTTTTTTATTTTTAAGGAAAGGTGGTGAAATATATGGACTTTTTTTTCGCAAAGATTAATTCTCAATTTTCTTTTCTTTTAATATCTGTTTTGAAGTTAAGTCCTATTAATGCCAGTTGATTGGTCCTCTTCTTCATCAGATGAGGAGCTTCAAACCGCACTTAGGCGAAACGCTAGACTTAGAAATAATGAAGAAAGAGCTCTACCTACTTTATTACCTCTTACAACTATTTACAATGGTAATACCATTGAAATAAGATTCGGTACTATTTATTGTCCATTTAGGAAAAGATATTTTCATATACGTTCTGCAAAACAAAACCCAGCGGACTTTTTCGGTGATGGAAGCGTAAGAAAATTTAAGCGTAGTTATTTGTCAGCATCATCAGTTCAATTATTAAATGTCTCATATGGAGAAGAAGGAATTGATAAAAACTCTAGGATTACCTTAGAGGAAAGTAATGATAAAGGATTTTATATTTTTGATGGCATTAAGAGTTTTTCTTTTTCTTCTACTATTTCTGTTACTTCTAATTATTCTTTATTAAAAGATTTTAGGTATTTCCGTATTATTTCAGAATCCCGATTTAAGGATGCCCTATCATCTCCAGTTCGATTATTTTCTCAAGACAATAGATGGAAAAATGTTGATTATAAAATTTCACCTAAAAGTGTAGTAGCAAATTTTCCAGATTGTCGTTTTGTATTTTCTAAATTAGTACCTCAACCTGTTTTATGTGTAGTTGAAAATGATAATTTGCTGAGTCACCCCATAGATATATCTTTTAATGAAGATTACGTAATTGGAATGCATCCAGTCAACAACCGTTCTTTAATAGTTGTGACAGGAAAACGTCTTCATTATCTTAATTGGGATCCAGATTTTCCCTCAGTTCCGAAAACTTTGATTTCTTCTTTAGAATTTAATGGGAGTTTTTCTTATTCTTGCTCTAATTCATTATTATGTGATCCAACTGAACTTTTCGTTACCCTTGCTTCAGATCGTAGTATCTTCTATGCTAATATATATCAAGATAGACCTCTTCGACCTGTAAAATTATGTACTTTTCGCACAACTCCAATTTCTTCAATAGATACATATTCTATGGGACCTCTTACAAACAAGGTTGTTATATGTGGTATGAGAAATGGTACTATTCAATTTCAACCATTAGAAAATATGCGAACCCGTCAAAGTTTTGATTGTCTCACAAGACACAAGGCAGCGTGTATTTCTTACATTCATTGTGTACAAAATACATTTAATTTTGTTTCAATTGCAAGTAATGGTGAAATAAAATTATGGGATACTAGATATATGAATAAAATAGATCCCGTAGCAGAATTAGATACTGGTATTGCCATTGGACGTTTTTATGGTGTAC
Organism: Trypanosoma avium; assembly: GCA_030849755.1. NCBI lineage: Eukaryota > Euglenozoa > Kinetoplastea > Trypanosomatida > Trypanosomatidae > Trypanosoma > Trypanosoma avium. Next base: position 3,598 of record JASANY010000666.1, read on the forward strand.
AAGCAGCTTTTGCTGATGACATCGCTTGTGTTGCTATTCCTAATGGCCATATTTCTTGCTTTAATATGAAAAAGTGGATAAGTATAGGTCAATATCAAAGAGAGGGTGGAACTGAAAGCCGAATTCATTTAGTACGTAGTAATTTTGGGTACCAAATGCTTGAGGCCAGCGAAAATGAAACGAAAGTCTTCTCTTTACAAATAGTGTAATTAAAAAGTTAATTTACTTGGAATGCCATTTTTTATTTTATTTTTCTTTTTAATAATGTGGTTTTATGAGTTTTTTTTTTTTTTTTTTTTTTTTTTTTCAATGATTTCATTGAGTAACGTTGGTTTTGGATTTCGCTTCCCACAAATATTAAAAAAATAAAAATTCCCCTTTTATATTTCTTGTTTTCTCTTTTACATTGTAAAACACATATATATTATTATTTTTTTTCTTTTTTTTTTTCTCTCTCTTAAGGGTCTGTTGCTCATTAAAGAAAAAAACATGGGGTCATGCAGCTCTGTTGTCAGTTTGTCTCCTCAGCAAGAAAAAAATAAAAAGAGAGAAATAAGACCAATACACACAGGAACTCCGGTTTCTCATAGGCAGCATGTAAGTTTTGACGTACCCTTTGAAGGTTATGACCCTGGAGTAAAATTACCTTATTCCAGTTCTCAGGGAAAGAGTCAAAAACGTTCTGCTTCAATGGTGGCTTTGGAAAGGATTATGGCTGAACGTGCCAATCAAGTGGATTATGATGTAAATAGTCCCTTTAGTTCTAAATTCTCTACTAAACCTCCAACATCTGACAAAAAACGTATGAGTCTTGTAGCAAGAACAAGGAGGATGAGTAGTGTTATGAATGAATTTACTGTGCAGGTAAATAATCTCTTATCAGGGGGTGAGTATGAGAATACAGATGCTTATTTGAGACGTGCATTCTCACTTTTAGATACTCAGGGTAAAAAGGTAGTTTCCGAAGAAAACCTTATGAAAGGTCTTGGAAAAATGCGTTCTAAAAGTACAGTAAAAATTATGTTTGCTGCTGCTGACGGAAATAAAGATGGTCATTTAGATTGGGAAGAATTTTCAAAGTTTTTTCGTTACTTAAAGGAAGGTGATTGTATTCTTGCTGAAAATGCAGATATAGATTCTGCGTTAGAAAAAAATATGCAAAATCTTTTTTTTCAAAAACCTGTAATTCGACGTCGCTTACATGATATCAAAATATCTAATTTACCAAGTCAAGCTGGACGTGCCAAGTGCGTTGCGATGTCACCAGGTAGTGATATTTATGCAGTAACTCATCGAAACGAATGTACTATTCATATTTACACTTTATCTGGCGTAGAAGTGCGTCAGCTTACGGGACATTCAGATTCTCTTTTGGGTATTACTTTTTCTCCTGATAAAAAGTACATTGCTACAGCATCACGTGATTGGACAATGATGTTATGGGATTCAACTGCTGGTCAACCTATTCAATGTATTCAACACGAAGGAGTTGTAACGGCTGTAGCATTTTCTTTTAACGGAAAAAATATATATACTGGATGTCAAGATAATGTTGTACGTAGACTTGCTGTTCCTAAAGGAAGATTAAAATCAGTTTTAAAAGATTTACCAAATAGAAAATCTGGGGTTATTCTAGCATTAGCTACACAACATACAAAAAATGAACAAGTTATTTTTTCTAGAAGTTGCGATAAGAGTGCTTATGTGGCAGATGCACAAAATCTTAGTGTAATTAAACAATTAGGAGCACATGATACTATTGTATGGCATACACGATTTAGCCCAGATGATTCCCTCATTTTGACTTGCTGTGAGCAAAAATTAAATATTTGGAATACTCAATTTCTTACAATTGCTGGGACTTTTGATAGTAGAACATTTACTTCTAATAGAACTGGGGCTTTTTGTACTGCAGCCGTTTTTTCTCCCCCAAATTTTGAGAATTTACTTCTTGTATTTACTTCACAAAGGCAATTTTATCTTCTTAACATAGATACAGGTAATGTTCTTTTAGATGTCACTTTGCGGGCACCTGTTTATGCTTCGGCGTGTGATTTCATCAATAATGTACTTGTTTGCGGCGATGACTATGGGAACATTTACAAAATTAAGCTAGTGTAGCGAATCATAATGTATGACAGATAAAACCTCAGTCTTATTTGAATTTTTCTTTTTTCTCTTTTGCTTACTTCTACACACCTTTTCTCTCTATATTTTTTCTCCTCCCTCTGAGCCAAAGCTTCCTTTATATTTATATATTTATATATATATATATATATATATATACCCCTGTTAATTTTTTTTTTTTTTTTTTTTTTTTTTGCGGTGACGTTGTTGGAACTCTGTATTAATTTTATTGCTTATATAGTCTGCGTAAATATCATTTTTTTTTTTTTTTGCTGTTGTTGTTGTTGTTGTTGTTGTTTTGAGCTACTTCTCAGCCCTCTGTTTCTTTCAGAGGGGTAGGAGAATATCAGGAGAAATCGAAAGATGTACAATATATGATTTTCTTTTAATTAATATATATATATATATATATATGTTGAATTTTGTAGTTGTGTCAGTAGTGACATGAATCAGGTGAGTTATGGCCGCTATTCACTTGAGGGTCAAACAAAGTGGAAATAAGGGGTACCAAAAAATGAAAAAAAAGGCGCATTTATAGAAGCTTACTGAAAGAAGATATTATACTTTGTCTTGAAGCATAATCAACACATTATTTTTTCTTTCTTGGGGAAGGGGGGGGGGGGAAATTGCTCTACGGCTTTCTTTTTTTTTTTTTGAATGTGAGCAAAATCCGCATTATTATTAATTTTTTTTTATTTTTATTATTATATTTTTTTCTTTACCGATACTTTTTTTTTCAGGTAGTTATACATATATATATATATATTATTTTTAGATAATCAGTAAAAATGTTTAGGCTTCGTTTCAGACGTGCCCTACAAACCACCCGGGTTTCCTCATCTCCGGCGTCCGCTCTAAGGAAAGCAAACTTCAAAGACGATACTATTTTTCGACAAAAATCACTTTGGTGGTTATTACGTGCACTCGTTGTGCTTCGTGTATGTAGAATTGAATACCTTTCCAGGAACTCTGTAGCATTGATGAAACGTGCGGAATCTGTATTTGGCCCCTACTTGACCTATAACACCATAGTAAAAGCTACAGTATTTGGTCACTTTTGTGCCGGGGAGGATGAGCGAGAACTAAAGCATACTATAAAGTCATTGGAAAAACAAGGTATCGGCTCTGTGCTTGATTACGCTGCTGAAGCAGATGCAGAGGGTTTTGCCCCTTCACCTGGTGGAGAAGAGGCTCCAAATCTTTCAATGGCAACTCTTGTTCACAACTTGTCCGTAACATACACTCCACATGAAATTCTATATGATGAAAATATGAAACTTTACGTTATGTGTGTTATGCATGCTTCACTTAACCAACCGGTAAATGGTGTTGGTTTGGCAGCTGTAAAAGTAACAGGTATGTGTGACCCACAGTTACTTGCTCGAGTATCGGCTATTCTTCATTCAGTGCATCAGGGATGGATAAATCATTTTACTATTGAAGAACAACGTCCTATTGAAGAATGTCGTATGGTGATGGGAACGAAAACTGAACATCAGCGTCATATTACGCGTGAACAGGTGCGAAAAGGACTTAATGATTATGGTACAGGTCGTAAATACACTGATGAAGAGGTAAATGCTGTTATTGAGGCACTTGATGAGAAGAATGAAGGAAAAGTAAATTATTATAAATTCAAGAAAGTTGTCTCAGAAGCAGTTCTTGCTTTAGAGCCCACCCCAGTCCAGAAATTAATCATTGATAAACTTCCTAAACTTTCAGAAGAAGAACGTGAATTATGGCGGGGTTTACATAAACGTTTATCTGTGATTGTTCGCACTGCAAAGGATCTTAAAGTACGTGTTCTTTTTGATGCTGAGCAAACCTTTTATCAACTTGCAATAGATAATATTGTACTACAGTTTCAGCGACAATTTAACACTGATGAAGCAATTGTCTACAATACGTATCAATGTTATTTAACATATACAGAAGATCGTATTTTTAATGATTTGACTCGTGCTGAACTTGAAGGATGGGTATGGGGAGGAAAAATTGTTCGTGGAGCCTATATGACTCAAGAAAGGAGGACGGCATCTCAATACAATTATAAAAGTCCAATATGGCCAACATATGAGGAAACTAATAAGTGTTATCAGGCATGTGCTGATCGTATTCTGAAGGAATTTGTTCGTTTACCTGAGAAACCCTTTGAAGTACTTTTCGGTACTCATAATAAAAATTCTATTGAGGATATATCAGAAAGTATTTTAAAACTTCCCCCAGTTAAAAGTTCTACAGTATTCGCACAGTTATACGGAATGGCAGATCATCTAACAATTCCGTTAAAAAAAGCAGGTTTCAGTGTATTTAAATATGTTCCATATGGTCCTGTAAAGGAAACTATTCACTACTTGGGCAGGCGAGCAGTGGAGAATGCCTCTATCCTCACTGGTGGTGATACGGAAGAGGTTCAATTAATGAAGAAAGAAGTTCGTCGTCGCTTTTTGTGGTTTATGAAGTCATGAAAGTTAGCAATCTACAAATTTATAATGATAATGCGAAAAAAAAAGAAAAAAATACAAAAAAAAATTTAATATACATTTTTTTTCTTTCCCCTTTCCTCTAAGGGTAACATCGCTGTATTATTTTAAGAGATAAGAGGGGAGGTATCGCAATTGGCAGTGGATTTTTTGTCTCCCCCCCCCCCTTCTCTTCCCTTCTCTTCCCTTCTCTTCCCTTCTCTTCCCTTCTCTTCCCTTCTCTTCCCTCACTATTTCTCCTTTCTCTCTATATATATTTTTTTACCCCTTTCTTCTTATGCAGCTGCTCTTGCAAAGTCAGATATGTCCCATATTGCAAGACAAAAAAAAAAAAAAATAATAATAATAATAATAGTAAAACAAACAAACAAAAAAAGACGAACACATTTTTTTGAAAAATATATATTCACCCTTTGTACCCTTAGGTTAAATGAAAAGTGAATAAGTAATTTTCAATCCTATTTTTTTTTTTCTGCGTATTTATTTTTTATTTTTTATCTCAATAATTTATTCTTGAGCGGGTTTCTTGTCGTATTTATTAATTGTATCACTTGGAAAGGAATATACTCCCATTATCTACTTATTTTTCTTTAAATTATTTTTACTATTTTTTTTTTTTTTAATGATTGGTTTTATTGTTTTCGTAAGGAATATCAGCGATGAATAATAATCACAGTAAGAAAGTTTTATCACCACTGAAAGGGGAAATGCCATCTCCAGTTACTACTACAGCACCACGTCCAACGATAAATGAAGCTCCGAGTTTATTCCGAAAATATAGAGATTTTATTAATCGAACAATTTTTACAATTGCCATGGCATATATTTTCCTTGGGCTTATTTCACTCGGTGTAGAAGTAGTAATTCCTTTTGTTATCGCCATTTTATGTATGATGTTTTATGAAATTACTAGAATCAATCAACGTGTAAGGAAAGATCGTCAACTTCCATCCGTTTTGATTTTAAAATTTTGGTTTCTTTTTACTACTATATTTCTTGTGACAGCAAATAGTGTTCGTGAACCTTTAATAGCTACTTACCCATCGGTATTGAAGTTTTATAATATATTTAATATGCTTGCATTCGGTCTACCTATGATTGGTATCGTTGGATTCGTATTAAGTCTTCGAAAAGGTATGTATCGCTACCAGTTTATACAGTTTACATGGATAGTAATGACTTTAATGTTTATTGTTATTCAAGGAGGAATACAATTAAAAAATATGATGCGAGGTATGATATGGTTCCTACTACCTGTAAGTTGTGTTATTAATAATGATATTTGGGCCTACGCATTTGGCAAATTATTTGGAAGAACAAGGTTATTGGCTCTTTCTCCAAAAAAGACTTTAGAAGGATTTTTGGGTGCATTTATGTTTACGGTGATATGGTCATTTTGGTTTGCAGGATTTCTTGGTTACTTCCCTGAACTCTACTGTCCAAAGGTTGATTTTCATTCACCTATGCGTTGTGAGAAAGATCCTTTATTCGTACAAAGAGAATTTCAATTGCCATCTTTTATTCAAAAATTAACTGGAAACTATTTAGCAAGTATACAATGTTCTAAAGCTCAACAACATGCACTTGTTCTTGCGGCGTTTGCGTCATTAGTAGCACCTTTTGGTGGATTTTTCGCTAGTGGACTAAAACGTGCCTTCAAGTTAAAAGATTTTGGTGATCTTATTCCTGGACATGGTGGTATTACAGATCGCATGGATTGCCAAGGTATGATGGGTTTTTTTACATATGTATATTTAACAAGCTACGTTTACTCCGATCCAAAATGTCCATCAATTCGTGATTTGACTAGCTGCGCACTAAAGTTAGGTGATGAAGGGAAGCGTACGCTCTTACAGGTGTTGAGTGAATCTATTTCCAAAGATAAGTAAAAAATGATCAAAGGAAATTCAACAAATATTTATGCATTGCAAATTATTATAAATTTAGGTTTGTTGTTTCTGTGTGATTTAGCTAAATTTATTTTATTTTTTCTTTACCTTATTTGATATTTTTGTTTGAGTTATAGTGTTTTCACATCTTTATTTATTTTATTTTATTTTTTTTTTTCTCTCTCTGAAGTCGTCGACTAGCCATGGCAGAGGTAGCAGCAACCAAAAAGGACAAGAAGGCCACCCAAGAGGAGGTTGTTGTTCAGCAAACAGATCAGGCTCAGGTGGGTCAGATCATTAAGGTGCTCGGTCGCACAGGCTCACGTGGTAATGTGACACAAGTACGTGTTCGTCTATTGGCAGAAGAAGGATCACCTGATGCTAATCGTACAATTGTGCGCAACGTAAAGGGACCATGCAAGGAAGGTGACATGCTTTCTCTTATGGAGACAGAGCGTGAAGCTCGGCGCCTGCGTTAGGGTTTCGACACTTTTTTTTTAATTTGTTCCTTTTTTTTAAAAAAAATTAAACGCTTGTAATCTCGGTTGGTATTCTGTTGTTGTTTTAATTTGATTTTTTGATTTTTTTGGTTGTATTTCTGATTCCTCACTTATTTACCGAACTCTCCGCTTCTTCTTTTTTATATATATATATATATTTTCTTTAGCTTTTTAGCCATGGCAGAGGTAGCAGCAACCAAAAAGGACAAGAAGGCCACCCAAGAGGAGGTTGTTGTTCAGCAAACAGATCAGGCTCAGGTGGGTCAGATCATTAAGGTGCTCGGTCGCACAGGCTCACGTGGTAATGTGACACAAGTACGTGTTCGTCTATTGGCAGAAGAAGGATCACCTGATGCTAATCGTACAATTGTGCGCAACGTAAAGGGACCATGCAAGGAAGGTGACATGCTTTCTCTTATGGAGACAGAGCGTGAAGCTCGGCGCCTGCGTTAAAGCAATATTGCTGTTCTTTTTTTTTAATTATTATTATTTGTTTTATTATTATTGTAATCTTTTATTACTATTATTATTTTTTTTTTTCTGGGATGAAAAATTTTTCTCTTCTCATACTTCTATATATTTGGTAATAATGACTCTCTGTAAATGTAGCATATTTTCAAATTGTTATTATTATTTTTTTTTCTTTGATGTTTTAATTCTTGAGAAGATCTTTAGGTGAATGAATGCAGCGTTAGAAGCACTTACACAAGCCCTCACTATACTACAACAGGCGACTGCACTAGACTTATTAGGAGATCATGAATCAGCAGTTGAAATGTACGATGCTGCTAAAAGTGAGTTAGATAATTTGGCCCCATACCTACCTCGAGAACACGCAGATGTAGTTAGACGTTACGGAGTTGAAATAAAAAGAAGGATTGATGCTATTAAAAGAGATCGATGGATGAAGGAGAGAAAAAGTGAGTTCCCTAGTTTTTCTGTAGAGTATTTACCAAATACAGTTCCAGTTGAAGATTTTAAAGTTCCAGTAAATCCAACTTTTCGTGTTTTCTGGCTTATGCGTCTTCTACAGCGTTCGATGCGACAAGGAGCTTTTGTGGCTCCTGACTTATTTGTTGGCAAAGAAGTATGGTATCAAATTGGCGGTGCTGCAGCTCTTTCACACACAGGACCAAAAATACGTTATTTAACTGTTATATGTGAAGCGATGGATATATTGAGAGGAGTAACTGACTTGAGTAACGTTGCTTTAGTGAATAAAAGCCTTCAAAAATTTCTAAAAGTAGTTGAGGAAGCGAAATTGAATTTAAAGGCGGAAATGGGAATTCGTGGTGAAGGATCAGGTTCTAGGTCTATGATAGAACGAGGTATGCGGGGTTTATTTCAGAAGGGACAACAAGTACTTCGAACTTGGATGAATCAGGAATCTAATATAGAATTGTACTTAATTTGGGCTATTAATACACTTGAACAAGCACAAATATTTGAACGTTGGATTACATATTACTTTCCAATGCCAAAATCACCAGTAATAGCAGAAGTTATAGGATTTTTACAACGTGTAGTAACATTACTTTATATTGCTCCATGTACTTTTCTTCTTCGTGACATGACTATTCTGGTAGAACGGTTTCAAGAAAAGTGTCGTAGGAGCACTACACGTATTTTTCCAGTTGATGTGAAATTAGAAAGTACATCTAGCTAATATATATATATATATATATATATTGAAGTATATTATCGACAAACTAATGGGGATCAGAAGATATTAGATATTAATTAATGCCTCTGTTTGTTGTAGTTCCCCCCCTTTTTTTCAAAAGAATTTTTCTCCCCAACAAACTATAACTTATTATTATTTATTGTTTTTTTTTTCATTATTACTATTATTACTACCAATATACAGTATATTCACGTCATCTTTTTTTTTTTTTTTCTTCATTAAAGGATGCACAATCCACAACTTACCTTAGATGCCGCATACAAGTTCACACTATGGTATTTGTTATTTTCTGAGGCTCAATGGAAACAAGACAAAGATGTGAAAAATAGGGAACGTGATGAATGTGTGAGGAATATAGCTTCTTCTCTTATTAGAAATTCTCTTCCTCGTAGACAACACAGGAGTTGCTGTTTGTCTGGTACATGTGGAAGGAAATCTTTGACTCATAAAAAGATTCATTTTGGAAGATCAGAAGTTTCTTTAGCTCCTGGTGAACGTGATGATGTTTGCCACTGTTTGGCACATGCTACTGCATGCGTGGGGAAACCTTTAAACCTATTATTGAGAGATTATAGTTCTTCTGCTTCATTAACAGGAAATCGTTATGGTGGTTTGTGTTGTATGCTACATCACATTATTCTTGAAAGTGTTACCTTTTCCGGTATTCCAGATATTCATGATGCTCATTATGTTGTCAGTGAACTAAGTCAGATAGTAAAATATAGTAGGAATACTTTGAAACGTCTTAGTCTTGGAGGTATTCCTGCTTATGTTAATATTTCTCCATTATTGCAATCGATGAAATTTAGTGATACTATAACAGAGTTGAGATTAGAGGATTGTGGAATAGAAGATATAAGTGATCTTATTTTATTTTTAAAATCATCTAAATCTTTACGTCATCTCTCATTACGTGGGAATCATGGAATATGTGATTCTATGACATCTTTGGGTCTCGCAGTTGCAACATGTTGTTGTTTAATTTCTTTTGATATAGGTTTATGTCGCTTGAAAGATGAACATCTTAATCAATTTTTAAACAATTTTTATCAATTTATAGGACGTACATACTTTATATTTGATGTTTCAAATAATGCTCTAAGTAATATGTGTTTTGTATATCTCCGTGAGGCACCTATTCCTTTTCGTAAAACTGTTAATGAATTAAATCTTAGTGGTCATAAGTTTAAAAATTGTGGAGATGTTGCATCTGCAATGTTTTTAGATTTTCCTGCTTTGACTAATATAATATTGAACCAATGTGATCTTACATCAATTGATTGGCAACGTTTATGCAAAGTATTTAGTCAAAAAAAACGTTACTGGGAAAAACTTTCATTTCGTGGGAATGGTTTAGCAGCTCATGATATTAAGCGTTTGGCAACTGTATCATTTAAAAATGATTCTTACCTATCTGTGGCAGGAAATAGTATTGGAGCTTCTATTCATAAATTAAATTTGGTGAAAGTACTTCCTTTTCTTCGTCAACTTGATTTTTCTCTATGTGACATTGGTGATGAAGGGCTTTATCAATTAGCTAATAGCTTGGAGAAGATGGAACTAATATCGTTACGAGTTTTACGATTAGATAATAATAATATTGGTCTTGAAGGAAAAAAGAAATGGGGTGGGCTACAATTCTTGGGAAAAGCGTTACGAGCGAATTCTGCTCCTTACCTTGAGGTACTTTCCCTTGCCCACAATAAACTTTCTCTTAGGCCTTTGTTGACTTTGGTTGATCAGGTATCTTCTACACTAAAGGAACTTAATATCTCCTATTCATCTATATCTAATGAAGATAATGAATTATCGGAGGTTATTGGAAGGATTATTCGTCGACAGAAAGGAATTAACGCATTTGAACAACTTGATGTTTGGGCTCTGCGTGTAGGCGATGTTGAATTTCCTTCTCTTGGAGGAGGAGGAACTAGTGGTGATTTGGCGATGTGGGTTGAGAGCCAGAGAGCAATCCGTTTAATTCTTGAGACAAAGTAATTTTTTTTTTTTTTTTTAAACCCTTTTAAACCCTTTTTTTTGTTTGATTTGCTTTAACTCCTTCTTGGTTATGTCTGCGATACCTGTTATTATTATTACTTTTTTTTTTTGCTTTAGTTAAAGAAAGAATTGGTTATTATTCGTTCCTATCTGTTGTCTCGTAAATGGATTATTAAAAAAAAAAAAACTTTTCCAATATTTTCTCCTGTCTTTCTGTTTCCTTGTTTAATTCACTAATTTCCTTTATATATATATATATATATAATATCCCATTAATATATATATTTATTTAGTTCTATATTTTAGTTATTTGTAAACTATACTGTTGACACTATGTCGAGTAGTAGAGGGCAACGTGTACCAGTTACGACGCTACTACGGGAAGAGTTAAATCTCATTGAAAGCGTTCTCTGTGCAAGGATACGCCGGCGTATTTATCGTCACCACTTGTTCTTTCGAGAAGCAATAGCGCTGCGCTATTCTTTGCGACAGGCACTTCCACGTTTAGCCCAACGTGACATAAAAGTGCGAAAAATTGCTTCTAAACTTCTCGCTATTACAATTCGATGCGCTGAGAGTGCAGTACTTGAGTTAAGTGCATCCCGGGTGGACACAATCTCTCTTGCCACATTTATTTTAGCAATTTCATCGAGAATTGGATGTATACTCGGAGTTCTCAGATTTAAAACGCAGAATGATATATTTACTGGATTAAATGTAGAAAATGAAAAGTTTCTTGTTGCACATTCTAATAGAAGACAAAAACGTGGGCGGTCTACTATTGATAACATGACACTGACACCATTACGACATCCAACCATTGGTACTGCTCTGGATACTACCGTACCGAAAGTGACATCTGAGTATCCTTTACCTTAATATAATACTACCAACTATTACTTTTCGCTTTTTCTATTGTTTACAAAGATCCAAACACAATAAACAAAGGGAAAGGGGGAAACCCCCCTAACAGCAAATGGATATCATTACATGAGCTAGATAGTGCTTTAATAAGACTACATTTTATTATTAATTTTTTTTCTCTTCTCTTTTTTTTTTGTATCTTTATATCCTTATACCTGCGATTTTTTCTTTTTTCTTTTTTTTCTTCTCTTGATAGTTTAAAAGGGAAAAAAAGGGTGGGGTAGAGAGAAGAGATAAAAATAAATAATGTCTTCTATTGGTGGATTTAAACGCCGTACCCCAAAGACGCTCAAGACACGCCACGCTGTGAAGAAATATGATCCTAAAGTTGTTGAGAATCCCAAAAAAATACTTTTTTTGAGGGGTGCCAAAACAAGTAGTGTGGTAAATGATGCGATGACCGATCTTTTTGCTATTACGAAACCGTACGGCAAAAAGTTAAAAAAGCGGAATGGTTTTCACCCTTTTGAAAGTCGTGAACACCTTGAATTTCTTGGTTTTAAAAACGACTGTTCACTGTTTTGCTTTACGAGTGACAGTAAGAAGCGTCCTCATAACCTGGTTCTAGGTAGGCAGTTTGATTTCCATATTTTGGATATGATTGAGCTTGGTATATTAGCAGCTGATCGTCTTGACATGGAACAGGCGAAAGGTATGGATGTTGCCTCACTTGGTGGAAAACCATTCTTTGTCTTTGAGGGAAGTGAATTTGTTTCAGACCCAACTTTTATTCGACTAAAAAGTCTATTGATTGACTTCTTTCGTGGTGGAAATGAGACAGAGATCAATCTTGATGGATGTGATCGTGTCTTGTCATTTTCACTTCGCTCAGAGAATGGGGAGGACGCGTGTGTGGCCCCCGCCACCGACTGCTACGGGAGTGGACCACAGCGAGAGCGTGGGAACACAGTCCTATGCATGCGGCACTACGCCCTGCAGAAACCCTCCACCGCCGCCGGCCTGCCGCGAAGTCTCACTGGTAATATTCAGCTGCTCGATATTGGCCCAAACTTCGACCTCAGCGTCCGACGTGTGGCCTTCGCAACTCCGGCAGAGTTTAAGGTGGCCACCAAACTCCCACGGGAGGTTCTGGCAACCCTCCGCTCCACCGCAACGAATATCAGCACAGATGAGATGAGTAACCTCCGCGGTCAACTGCATATGGGGAAGCAGGATGTAAACCAACTCAACCTTCGCCGGTTCAAGGCGCATCGAAAGGTAACGCGTGGTGGGGAGGACGACGGGAATGCACTTGATGAAGGTGAACAAGCCGAGGCACCAAGAAAACGTCGGCGACGCAGTGCAGCTGTCGTTGAAGAAGAAATAAGACCAGAAACAGATATATGATTCGATTAAGTAACGGTTAATACAATATGAGAAAAAGAAAAGGTGTGAGGGGAGGAGAGGAAAAAACTTGTGCTTTAAGAAAAAAAAAAAAAATCCACATCCTAAATAATCATTAAAAAAAAAAAAAAGAGATAAAAAAAAGGTAGGGGGGGGGGTGGGGAAGAGTAGAAGGAAATTTTATTCATATATATATATATATGTATTTGTTTTCTGTTTCCCCCCTCTACCTTTCCCTCCTTTTCTTTATTTAGGATTCGGAGACAAGAACAAACAAACAAAAAAAATGAGTTGAGGGTGTTCTTGTTGAGTTTTTTTTTATTTAAAAGTTTTTTTTTTTCCTAATTAAATTAATATATCGATGGCTTACGGTGCTCATAGGCTTTGAGAATTAAATTATTAAAAACTTACTCTTTTAAAAATTTGATTTAATTTAAATTAAAAAAAAAATTATTTTCTTTTTCTTTTTTTGCACAGACAATTGTGGCAAATTTATTCTTTTACAGACATAGTGCATAATTAGATAGATCTACATATTATAGGAGAGAAGAACAAGATAAACCAAAATCAAAACCATAAAAAAAAAGTTATGCCTCTTCGCTTTTCTACTGCATTCTTACTCGGAGGTGCAATGAAGCTGCTTGTAGGTAGCTCTGCATATGCCGCTAGTGCATATGCGAGTCCTTATCCTCAAAGTGGCAATAACTCTGTTGTATTTATTGACACTGCCTTTCAAGAGGGTTATTCATGGTTAGGACAACCATCCATGAAACCCATTGGACGTGTTGAAATTGAACTTTTTGATGACACAGTACCCATCACAGCTCGAAATTTTCGTGAGCTTTGCCGTGGTTCCTCAAAGCAAACTCCAGAGGGAAAGCCGCTTCGCTTTAAGGACTCTGTTTTTCACCGCATTATCCCTGGTTTTATGATTCAAGGTGGAGACATTACAAAAGGTAATGGAACCGGTGGGTGTTCTATCTACGGCGTAAGATTCAAGGATGAGTCTTTCAATGGAAAAGCCGGTAAGCATAAGGGGCCAGGTATATTATCAATGGCAAACGCTGGGCGAAATACTAACGGTTCACAGTTCTTTATTTGTACTGTTTCTTGTCCCTGGTTAGATGGTAAACATGTGGTTTTTGGTCAAGTACTACGGGGATTCGAGCATGTTAAGACGATTGAGAATTCTGGTACACCACATGGTAAACCAACCAAAACTATTGTTATTTCTGATTCTGGTGTATTAAAAGATGCGCCCTAAATGAATTTTACCCTATCAAAAATACTTTGGCAAGTTTATACTTTTCTTACCTTTGGGTACTGAGAGGTATTAGCAATATATTATTATTATTATTAAACACCAATATACTTAGTTAAGTGTGTCTTTCCTTTCTATATCTCTTTTCTATTATAATTATAATATACAAATTATTTAAACAAAGTGAAAGATTATCTAGTTTTATATCTGTTATTTTTATTATAAAGCAAAACAAAAAAAAAAATGGAAGAAATCAATTCTCTGCTGTCTAATATGA
>JASANY010000667.1:0-18268 GCA_030849755.1 Trypanosoma avium
TCATAGGATGAAGTATTAGGAAGGGAAATCCGGCCACATCTCACAGAGTTGAAACCCCACTTTTCATCATTTATTATTATTATTTATTTTTTTTTTCGTTTCTCTCTATTTGTTTGCTAGAATTTCTTTATATTTCAAAATGTAACTATGACTAAGATGGAGGGGGAAAAAAAAAAAAAAGAGAAATAACTGTGTAGATGAAAAACAGATTGAACTAGTTTGCCTTTTTAGTAAAAAAAAAAAATAATAATATTAATATTAAGAACAAGATAACTTCTTTAATTTTGAATTCATTGAATTTATCAATAGATTATAATAATTATGTATATTATATTCTATCATTTTTTTTTTTTTTTTTTTCATATAGATAGTAAACACACACAAGCAAATAATACTAATAATACGGATATAGTCAGTAAGCGAAATAATACAGATTATTCATTAATGATTAGTACAATCCCATAGAACGCTAGATAGTATCTTTAGCATCTGTTCGGTCATTATTATTTCCTCTTCTTTTATTTTTGATATAGAACTTCTATTGCTCATTCCTTGATACAGTAGAGCACTCTTAATTACCCCATGAATTCCAGTTTCAAATTCTATAACTATAAAGCATACCCTAACCGATTTACATGGGGCTAGTGTTAGAGCAAAAAAATCGCCTGCTCTAATAGGTATCAGATCTCCACTTATAAGAGATTCATCAGTAATAAGATGGAGAGCATAGTTAGGAAGGCAATACTTTGAAAGAGAATCATGTCTTTTAACTAGAAGAGATTTCCAATCTAAGCTAAGTTTCAAGAAGGGGTCGAAAAAACCATCTAAAGATATTTTTTCAGTGTTTAATTGTAAAATATGTAAATCATGTAATGTAAGGCAAGGAATAATATTATCATTATTATAAACACTATCATCTCCATAATAACCCATAGGTGTACAAATATTATCCCATACAGATTCAAGTTGCTGCGGTAAAGTACTATCAAACAATATTTTTAGTAGTAAACCCTTGGCACGAAGAGCAAGAGTGTAAAGATCACCATTTGGACATCGTTCACATGAGATTGGATCACGTACAGTGGAAAGTAAGACGAATAAACGCGATGAGGACCATACCATTAATCCACAATAATGATATTTTTCTCGTGTAACCTCACGTAGGAGAACCTCATTTTGTTCAGGAATAAGTTGCCTTACATTACTGCTATCAAAAGATTCATGATGTTTTTTCACCATTAATTTTCGCATTCGAAGTACAAATGGTTCCTCTACATCAAAAACGACGGCGATGTTGAGACCTTCATGTGGGGGATATGGATAGTATTTAACAAGATTTTCAAGAGCATCAGAAGTCTGAAGTTGACCAGGAAGAACTGTCTCATACATTTGTATACAGTGAAGTAGTCGACTAACTGTTAAATCATAAAGAACACTACTAAATGCTAGACTCTGTTTAAACCATGCAGCAGCTTGAGCGGTAATACTCGTAGAATGTGACCCACCATTTACCATAAATACATCAAGAGCAAAATGAACAACTTGAAAACCAATTTCTACAATAAATAATCCACCTTCATTAATTGAAGTACTTAGGTCAATATTAGAGTTCATTTTCCCCATAGCCTTAATAGAATCTGTAATTGGAATTAATGCGTAGTATAAATGAGGAATAAATCGAATTTCATTACCTTCTGGGGTTATCACTTTACCATGGCGACACTGAAGCCTTGAAAGAAGAGTAGCATCTGATGAAACTACAGTACTATTAGTATCCAAATCAATAATTCTTGCTGCGGTAAAAACACGTTTGAGATGTTGAACATAAGAGTACAAAGCTGCATCTACTGAAGGGCAATACTCAGAACCTAATTGATTCCTTAATGGTAAATTTGGATCAAGTATGTCATCAGATGGATTCCATTGTGCTCGTCTAAGAAGAGTAAAATCAGGTACACGAGAACCAAATATCTGATTGCTGCGTTGTTGGAGTAGAACTACAGATTTAGCAAGATGAACATAAGCATCACGAGATACGGTATTCCAGAGTGATTCACATCTTTGAAGGGATTCTACTATACCAGATCTTGAGTGTTGTGATTCTACAAGGATATGTGCTACTTGAATGTGTCTACGAAAGCTACATCCAATAAGAGCATCATCTGGGATACTATTAGAACTTGTTACACGATATTTGGGTGATTTTTGCTCTATTGTAAACAAACCTTCACGTAATATATCTTGAATAAATTTTCGGCATTCTTTTAAAGAATACTGATGACACTCATTATATAAAACTTTAATCGCATCATCTAAAACAAAGGTACCATTAACAAAAAGACCACGGTTAAAAAGTCCTTCAACAATAATAGCAAATATATCCCCAGTAACTGAACTTTGAAGGGGAAAACGAACATGGTTTATACGCCGCCTATATGTTTCTTCATAAATAATGAATTTTTTTCCTTTTGACACATTGCTATAATCACCACAACAAAATCTTGCCAATATGGGTTCTGTTAAATATGAAATTAGAGGAAACCCCATTCGCTGAATCATAATATCGTGTAAAAGATCAGACTGTTGTTCTGCTTCAGCAATAACATGCCCTATAAGACGGAGTAAAATATCTGAATCTCTCAGATTGAATATAGCAGCTTTTACACCACCTATAAGAGAAATATGTGTTACAGCACGTGGCTCTGTTGACATTTTTAATTCGATACTATGTTCTTTTAGTAGTGGACTCTGTGATAATACCATAGTTTTAGTAATGGGTAAATCTGGATGTGTTACAGGTAGTGCACGTGTTGCTTTAGCCATCACCTTTTCAGTTTCTTTACTACTCATTTTTACTTGATATCCACAGGTAATATAAAATTCAACTCGTTCCGCAAGTGGATCACCTTGCAGTTGTTCAATCCACCTCCAAGGAAATCCGACTATATACGAAGGTGTAGCATTTGGTCTACACTCGAAACATACTGGTGAAAAGGGTTCAAATACACCAGTAAGTCGTTCAATAAGGAAAGGAAATACTGCATTACTTACACGATCGAGTGAAAAAAATTTATAGCGTAAAGTTGAAGATTCTGTAGAAGTAACATTCGCACCATACTGCATCAACTCACCTACAGCAGGTACGACTTGACGAAATGATAAAGTAGAAAAACTTTTTGAAAGTGTGAAAAAACGCCACTGCGAAACTGCATCACGTAGAATATCATCTATTTGTTTCAAGTAAATTTTTTCTGATTCACCTGTTGAATATCGTTCTTCAGGTACCTTGCTTAAAAAGGGTTCAACAATCAATTGTGACCCATTTACAACACGAAGAGCACAAGATACAAGTACATCCGTCACTCCTTCAATCACCTTTACAAAGCGTAACATTGGTAATGCTAGATTAGAGGAGGTTTCATGTAATTCTGGTTCTGTGAGTAGACGCGATTCAGCACTATTATCTTCCCCTCCCAAGAGACCGTAGTGCTCAATAAAATTACTGATAACCTGACTTCTTCCATCTTGAACTTGAAAATATTTAAATCTATTCTCTTTAAGTCCTAGAACTACTAAAACAAAAGCAAGTTGTATATCAGTAGATTGAAGTTTATCTTTATTTTCAATATCAATTAAATCAATACATATAGGATCAAGTCGTTGATATTGCAGGAAAATAAGATCTACTGCTGAAATAACTTTATGCTGCACATAATTTAAATGACCTTGAAGTTCTTGTACAGCCATAAAAAAGCAGAAATCCTGAAGTTTACGAAGAGGGCGGTCCACACGAGCATTTTTAGTAGCACTAAATAATTGTACTACCAATAATGGGCAACGATCTGCAGGGGAAAGTGAAGGTGAAGGAGCTGTTAGTAAAGGTAGATGTGCTGTATCTTTAACAAAAACAAGACGAATATAATGAAACGTATCTTCCTGAGCATCATCAGCTACTACAAAACACTGTTCACGATTATAAATACTGATCAATTCTAATCTAGAACTGTTGGTAGCTATACGAGATAAAATTTTTTTACACTGATGTTGCAATTTATAATATACAGGAATTTTAAGAACTGTAGTACCACGACAATAAAATGCATTAAGTGGAGGTACTGTAGATTCTTTTTTAAATTTTATTACTTGTAGTGGTGAAGCAAATTGATCTCCCCATCGATAAGGTATAAGCTCATTATTAGCATTTTGAGTATCGCGTAGCTGCTTTAATAGATGAAGTTGACTCACTTCACGTACTTTCATTTCAATCAGTTGGCGAAGATGTTTACAAAGGCTCCAACAGACGCTTGAATCTCCTTGATGATTACTAAATAAAAGACATACATTTTGTATATTGCCATTTTCTTTAGTAGTTACATGCATAAGTATCCACCGTAACGCAAAATATTCTCTGTTTGGTACAAATAGGAAGCATGACTTATTTGCTGGTATGACGCAAACAAGATCATCCGCCAAGCATCTAGTAAAAACATGTAAAAGGGCTTGTGTAGGATTAACATCGCGAGAACATGTAGATTGTTGCGTAAACTCAACAGAAAATGAATCTGCTACAAAACATGGAACACTTAGAAGAGCTGGTGAAACTGCAAATGCCAACAATTCCATTAATCCAGAAATAACAGGGGCTTCGCGTAGTACCTCCTTAGACTCATGTGCTAAGAATTTTAAATCTAGGCTTTCATCTAGGTTATCACTTTCATTAGAAATAGTATTTAATTTATAATTTAAAGATTTTTTTCTTTTATCATTTATAAGAGAACGCAAGGCTTCAAAAGGTGTTGAGTGAAAACAATCTGTTAAGCAATGATGTGCTACATTTCTTGTGAGGTCTAATGCGAGAATATCAAAGAAATGTTGAATCCCCGAAGGTAACTCTTCAAAAGGCATAGCCTGCCTAGACAAATTATCTAATTCTAAAACAGATGAATTTGCTGTGAAAAATCGAGAGGATGCCTTAATTTCAATTACCGGTTTCTCTTGTCGCTCATGTAACATTTCTCCAAGAATTCGTCTTATTACCTCAACAGGAGGATTGTATTTATCAGATGAGAGGTTTACCAACTGCTTAGGTGCTGTTTTAACAAAAAAATGCATAACGAGACGTCGTCGTGCGAAATTATGCGATAACTCTTCAATAATAGGAGACCAAAATGACAAAAAATTGTTTCCGATGCTATTCAAACATGCCTCTTGTGAAAGTACCCATGTGCAATCCTTTTCTTCATCATTTTCTGAGATGAAGAGTAAGGCAATTTTTACAAGAAACGGAAGATTTGTCGGATCGTGATGTGCAGAATATCCTGGTAATAAAGTAGTTGATGTGGTGTCTGTTACAGAGTCTCCGAGAATACCTTTTTCATCATCATATGTATTTTCTTTGACTGGAAGAAATATAGCTGGATGCATTGGCAAGGGTCGGAGACACATCGAACGCATCATAGATGAAATCAAAGAACAAAGACGTTCAGGAAGAGAAGTTTCATTAGCTTGTCCCTTCATTTTACTCTCTTCTACATAAAGTAGGTGAGAAATATCTATCTCTTTATGATAATCTTGAAAAGTAGAAAATACACGTAGAATATCCTGTGCGGCAAGTTCTTCTTTAGCAGGAATACGCTGTACACCATCTCGTTGCTGTCCAAGTAACAACCAGGCTTGATAAAGTGAACTAAAAGAAACAAGTAATTTATTAAGAGCTTCAACAAGGTGTATATCCAAATTTTCAGGTAATCCTTTACTATTTATTTCATTTTCTCCCATTCGGCTATAAAGTCGCATTACACCGTTATAGAGTGCTGCTTCATCCAATGAATGAATATGAACAGTGACATCACAAGAATTTATAGATGTTTCATTTTTACACGTACTAGGCATAAGCAGAAATGTTAATTTACTACATTGGAATGGCATTAGCAAAGAGAAAAAAAGTTTTTTATCCCCTAAATTATCATTATCTGATTTTCGATATGTTTCTTCGTCAAAGAGTTTTTGTTGCATAATCTCACTTATCGCAGTTCCATCAACTGTTGCTGATCTATCTCCTAATAAAGATACAAAACGACAAATGGCTTTTTTAAGTTCATCACTCCCTTCTTCACCTAGTGATGGAAGAGAATGTAATGTGATAGTATGAGAATTTTTACTTGATAAGAATGGAAGAAGTGATTTAAGTCGTGGAGTAAGTTGCACAAAGCCACAATTAACTTCTTTAACACAATCAGTTCCTTCAACTATAGTAGGTAACGTTGTGGAGCATAGAACGGTAAATGTATGAACTACAGTAGCAACTTTAACATCTTCAGAAATATCCGAGGTTAGTAAATGTTTATAAGAAGGAGATAAAGCGAACTTAAATGGACGTACATATCTATAAATAATCACTTGAGCAGTTATCTCTGTGTCATTACCCTCTAAAGGTACCTCAATTACATCAAATATATCTACCATATTACTTTCACCACACATACGTGTAGAATAAAGTATAGCTTTGCGCTGCGTTAAACAATGTAACAATCGAAATCCATCTCGAACACGTCGTGAAACAAAAAAATTAAAGGAAGGTTCAGCAAAAGTCCTCCACGTTTCAGCTGTTCCAATTGCCCAATAAAAGACAAGGGTATCGGAAAGTACCCATGGTGAGACCAAATAAGGTGTTAAAAAACATCGAAAAGTGAGTTGTTGAACAGTTCTAACCTTTTTTGCAAATACACCATTATATTTGCTATTTTTATTATTATTATTTGAAACCCCATAGTTTACACTATTACTCATGTTAGTTGGAGGGGTTGCAAGTGACGGTTCACTGTAAGTTGACACTAACTCTAGATGCCTCGGAGAAACACTACATAGACTTAAGTGGAGAGCCCTAGAATTTGATTCACCAATATCCGCTTCTACTATAAGGGTAAAATATCCCTTTTCACCAAGTCTAATTTTGTTAGAAACCGAAATTTCAGTCTTAACATCTGTAATAGCTTTCGAAATAATATCGTTCTCATCATTTACACTAGCACTAAAGAGACTAAAACGGCATTCAAATCCTAGTGCTAAAGATCCTTCATGAGGACTAACGAACGTGTCGTCAAGTAAAAATATCTGAATAATATGTTTAGGGTAGTTACTTTCCTCATTTATAGAAATAAAAATATTATTTTCTTCTACTCCTATAGGCTGATATTTCTTTTGAAGAGCATTACGAAAAACTCTAGCGGCTATAACTGCAACAGATGGCATATTTGACCTCTTTATCTTTCCACCGGAATCAAGAAGCTGCAACATATCATTTTCGCAGCGAAAAAAAAATCCGATGGAACGAACACTACAATGTGAAGACCATTCTGCAGATACTCCATCATGGGAGGAAAACCATTGTAACTCTTCAAGTAATATAGATCTATGAGGTTTTAAAATTGTTAGAAGACATTGCAGAGCTACTTGTTCCGCACGCATCCAACTATGAAGTTGAGATCGTATAATCATTAAATAAGTTAGCCAACCAGTTTTAGCTTCTGTTAAACTAGCTGTAACAACTCTTTCTTCTCTTTTCGCTCTTATAAAATGATCTACAAGAACCTTTGTGCCAGAGACCAAAACTCTACGACGTACTAAAGGAAAATCAATTTCCATTTCGTAAGAAATTATTAATTTTCCTCGTCTAAGATTGTGATGATAACGTGCATAAAGGTAAGCAATATGAGGGTATTCCGCATCATATTTCATTACAACACTCCATCCTTGATTAAATCGAGCCTCAGCTATACAACGAAGAGTATGAGAAACATCAGTCACATGTTGAAGAGCAAAATCACAATAAAGATCATCAGAACTATAAAGAACACATGGATCACCTACTTTTTCAATATTTGTTGTTGGCATATTTTGTGAAACTTGCACTACACTAACTGGAAATTTTATTTCTAATTGTACAAATAATTGTTGTGCTAAACAACGTGGTCCTCCAAATCTGCGGCACCAATCAATATTTAAACGTGGAGTTGACAATGAAATCCAACTATTAAAATGTACACAAAAACCACCAACTGTAGACAAAAATTGCGATAGAGGGCTTGTATGAGAATCAAAAAGAGAAGTTGTTGTACTCAAAAAAAGAAGAGACAATATAATATTTTTTCTTCTAACAGAGCTCTCTAAAAGTGAAATACTATCATGAGAACATGGATTAACATTACTAATAAGAATAAGACTAGTACATTCTGGTGTTCGCTCCGGTACTAAACGAACTAGATGCTCTATAGTAGCGAATAATGTTCTATCAGACCAACCACCAATAATACGTGAACGGCAAACTTCTTCATAATTTCTTAAAGTCTCTTCCAACCTTGGTATAAAATTTTTATCACGAAGTATTTCAACTGCATTACATTTGGTAATAAGTGGAATTAAGGTAGGGTAACTAATAGGATCAATTGTTGAATCAAACTCAAATGTAGGAAATGGGAAAGCATCTACAGGAAATAAATGAGGATGATTTTGGTTTAAATTAAATTGATCACCTGTTATAGATGAGATAACGTTAGAAGAAGGAAAAGTAGGTATAATAGGACCTAACTTAGGCACATTAATGAGGACTATAGATACTTCTATAGATGGATTCCATACCTGTTTAAGAATATTTTCACGATCTGTTTCCTCCATATACGTAGTAATCCATCGTTTAAAATTTAAACTTTCTTGCTCACGCGTTTCCAGTGTCTTTTCAATTA
Source organism: Trypanosoma avium (assembly GCA_030849755.1). Taxonomy (NCBI): domain Eukaryota; phylum Euglenozoa; class Kinetoplastea; order Trypanosomatida; family Trypanosomatidae; genus Trypanosoma; species Trypanosoma avium. The sequence goes on from JASANY010000667.1 coordinate 8,742, forward strand.
CACTAAAAAGAGCTTCAATAGCGTATGAAACATAATCAATCATCACTTTCCCATTTTTAGAAACACTAAATGTTGAAACACTAAAATCAATTGCAATTAACATATGATACTTTTGATATAGCATTTCAACAGGCCATCGCCATAAACTTGTACCAGAGTAAACACTATCCCATGGTTCGTTTTCAGAACCTTCTGTATCATTAACAATTAAATCTTGAGGCTTTTCAGGAAATATTGGTGCAGAAGAGACTCCAGGAGAGTTACAAGAAGATTTTATAAGCTGAGTGTTTAATGTTACTCCTGTATTTGGGGTCATAGGTAGAGTTACTAAACGTCTTAACTCTTCAATTGAACGAACAAGATAGTGACCTTCACTAATCTGCGATAAATTTCTTATCCCTTTTATACTATATTGACCAAGAGGATAACTAAGAGCATATGAAACTTTATCTTTTGATCGAAAGGAATCAGCTGTTTCAAATAACAAATAAGGATTAACAGGTGATGAGTCCATTGCATAAATAAAAAGCACTAAGAAAAAAAAAAAAAAAAAGAGGGGAAAACAGCAAACTAAAAACAAAATAAAATTTTTCAAAAAAATCCACAAGAAGTATAAATGAGTAAGAATTGTAGAAATCAAATCTAAATTTTCCATCCCAAGAATAATTAAATATTATACTATGAACTCAAATTAATAATAATAATTAAAAATATTAGCAAAACAAAAGAAATGATAAACAAAAAAAATAATAATAATAATAATTAATATATAATAAAGTTCTTTGGTAGTTTTTTTAATATTTATATATTAATCATGAAAATAATATATATATATATTTTTTTTTACATCCAATCGAGTCACATACTCATGTATATTTCAAATTTTTGTAATTAACCCAAATGTCGGAGTTTATTAAATTGAGAGAAAAAAAAAAGGCATTCCCCCCCCCACACTTAAGTTAAACGAGCCAATTGGTGAAAAGAATACGAAAATCGAATGCACACAACCCCGCGCCCACAAAGAGAGCCAAAACACTAGCGGCACCAAGACGGGAGAAAAAAGAAAAAAAAAAAAAATGCGGGCCCGCCCCGCTAACACCGTCGGGGGGAAAGCGAGGCGCCTCCCGACTCCGCCGGTGGGGCGTCTTCCCCGGATCCGTCTTTCTTTGCGCAGTCCGGGGGCGGGGCGGGGCGGGGGTTCGGCGCCGGCAATGGGGGGGGGGGGGCGGAGAAACCCCCCGCTTTCGTTTGTGATAAATATTGTTTATCAGGTGGGGTGGGTATGTATTTATGTTTGGTGATTATCGATCTATCTGCGAAAACGGGAAACTAATTACCGGTAAATCGTATGATGTGTTAAATTGGTGGGCGGGGAATATGTATATAAAAGGAGGCTCGTCATAAAAAAGAATTCAGGAATAATGATAGAAACCATATTTGATATTACCAACTCACTAAAACTAAGAATGCAGTTTTCCTTGTAAAAGTAAAGGATGAAATAAAGAATAAATCTTTTTATTTTCATAAAGAGAGTATACGAAATTGCCTTGAAAAGGTACTCATAAATGACTATATACAATTTTTTTGATGGGATACTCCACTACCCCCCTTTTTTTTTTTCCTTTGATGGTGAAGAACTTCTTAGACTTATTTTAGCTTTAAAATCCAATTATATATATATATATATATTGTTTGGTATTTTATAGGGCTTGTAATTTACCCTTTTTTTTTGCTGTTTTCTTTCTGCAGGCTTCCCTCTTTCTACTTGGGGAGGACAAGAGATACCTTGTCTATGCATATGATTGCTGCTGCTGTTGTTGTTGTTGTTTTTCTTGATTGTTTTAGTAAATAATTTCTAATTTTCCTGCATATTAGACATATATATATATTTTTTTTTTTTTTCAATCCAGCAAAAAAAAAAAAATTAAGATGCAGAAGTCATCATGATACCATATTATATTCTTTGTTTACCTTTTTATATTAAAATGAATAAGAGAAATTGTTAGATTCCATTTTATATCCTTTTTTTTCTTCTATCTATTCTTTTGCATGAGGTTTTTGATATAGGAATTCTAATTGTATTTTTATTCACTTTGTTTTTTTCTCTTTGATATATATATATATATATTCGTAATTAACATTTTTTTATTTTTCTAGAATATGCTTTCTTATGTGTTTATCAATTTGCTGTTATTATCAATTTTTTTTTTTTTTGTTTCTTTTATCTCTTGGTGTATTTTCTTGTTTTACTATTATTTTCTTTTTTCTTATTTACTACTGTTGTTGTTTTATCTGTGTGTGTTTGTTTGTTTCATTCGCCACCCCCCTCCCCTCCCCTTAGGGTTATGGAAATCAAGGAGCGTTGCACTTTTAGATATTATGAGGTTCTTCCATTAGAGATTGAACCAGAGTACAAGCTAGGATATACTTGTGATTTATGCTCCAAAGACTTTACTAAAGGACCTTTTTTTCATTGTGCGAGAACCGGAAGAGATTTATGTGTTATTTGTAGTGAGAAACTAGGTTTAAGTCCATTCTCTGGTTTGATCGGCAAGGTAATGGTTCCTGATTTTATATGGAAGGACTCACAAAAAGATTCAATAGTTGTTCTTTGTTATCAGATTTATTTTGAAACGTACGGATTTTATTTTTCTGATGGCTCCAATTTAATTATTGATAATAGAGATGGGGTTTCAAGTTATTTTATAGATACTGGATCTAGTATTGAAAAAGCTACTTTGCTTTTAAAGTCAGATCTTAACAGAAGATTTCCATGGGTAAAAGAGGCAATACAGTCAGAAAAATTTACTGCAGTTTCTTTTCATCCCATGACAAACCTTAATGATGGTACACGCCTGTGTTTTTTGACTTCTTTTAGACAGGAAGAAGGTCTCATAGAATTTCTTTTATCTGATGGTTTTTGCCAAGTTTTACATTGTAGTGAAGGATTAATTCTTGTTATTAAAGATTCCTTTGTTTTATCATGTTTAGTTATGAATTCTCCAGTACGCTGGGGAAAAGCCCTGCCCAAAGCAGCGCTTTTTGCTCTTGAGTGGTTTTTGAATAGTAAATAAGTGTATAGGTGGAATGTTTCTTTTCCTTTTATGGTATTCAGAACCTTTTATTCTATATTATTATTATTATTTATATCAGCTACATTTTTTCTTTGTATTTTCATATATATATATATATTAATTTAAACTGATTATAAAGGTTTTCTCTGTCATTATTATTTTTTATTTATTTACTTGAAATATTATATTTGTTATAGTAGACCTTTTATCGTATAGTTATAATGCTAAGAACAGATAACGATGAGTCTTCTTTAGATTATCTGTCACCCTTTTTAGAGGGTAATTCTTTACGTGAAAGAGAGACGAGAAAAAATTTTATTAATCGAATTTTATCTATATTAATAGGTGTGATTCCATATGGAGGTTTTCTTTCAGCGACATTTAATCTTGCAAGTGCCACTCTTGGAGCTGGAGTTATTAGTTTACCCTCTGCTTTTAATTTTAGTGGAGTATTCCTTTCTTTTATAATGTTATTTATTGTCACTGTTGCAACTATTTATTCTATAAGATTGCTTATTGAGGCACGTGAAATGACAGATTTATCTTCATATGAGTCAATGGCAAGAGCATTTTTTGGACCAGGTTGGGATTATTTTATAGCTGGTTTAATGTGGATTTTTACGTTTGGTACATGTGTAGCATATATTATATCTATCGGTGATATTCTTGATTCAGCATTTGAAAGTCATTCAATACCTTCTTATCTACGAACTCAAAATGGAAAAAGGATTATGACAGTTTTTATATGGTTAATAGGCATGTTTACAATGTCTTTACCTAAGCATATTAATTCTTTAAGGTATGCATCAGCTTTAGCAGTTTTTTGTATATATTTTTTTATAATATGTATTGTTATACATGCCTTTCAAAATGGGTTTAAACATGGTAAATTGCGTGATGATGTCAAATTTTGGAAAACCGGAAATGAAGTTGTTGAGGGACTTTCACTTTTTATGTTTGCATATCTTTGTCAAGTAAATTGTTTTGAGATATATGCAGAAACAAAAGAACCTAATGTAAGTAAGATGACTGTTTATACAACTGTTAGTATGTTTATTTGCTTTATTGCATTTTCAATTTCAGGATTTTTTGGCTATGCTGATTTTGGATCAGAGGTCAGAGGTAGTCTATTATTACTTTATGATGTTGATCATGATATACTTATTGCTATTTCTTTTGGTGGAATAGTAATTAAACTTTGTGTAGGTTTCGCCTTAAATATTTTACCGGCACGTGACTCATGTTATTATATTCTTGGTTGGAATCTAGAGACAATTCCAACATGGAAACACAGAATTTTTTGTGGTACAATGTCTCTTATAGCGCTAATTCTTGGCCTCTATATATCTTCTGTTAATACTGTATTTGGGCTTCTAGGAAGTCTTTGTGGTGGCATTCTCGGTTTTTGTCTTCCTGCACTTTACCGTATGTACTGTGGGAAATGGGGTCTAAAAGAAGTTGGAATTGTGAATTATATCTCTACATATTTGCTCCTTATTATTGGAGTAATATCAGTTGTTTTTGGTACAGGAGCTACAATTTTCGGGATTGCATAATCACATCGTGGACAATGATAGTATTCCTTTCTTTGAGTAAAAATTCATAATAAATATTAATCAGAAAAAAATAATACAATGTGTTGTATTTTTTGATAAAATGCTATTTACAATTAAAATAAAATAAAAAAAAAGATTTTGATATAAAAAAATAACATACTTTCTTTTATTTACTTTTTTTTGAAAAAGAATTTTAGTAACCAAACTAAAAAGCAAACAACCCTAAGCATTAGTATTTTTTCTTTTTCTTTTTTTAATATAAATTTCCAAAAAAAACAAAAAAAAAAATGTTTCAAGAAAATATCGATGGAAACCATACTATGGCCGAAGTCACTTTTGATCAAGTATCGGTACTAAATAAAAGTACTACAGACGAAGAGAGCGTTACAAGTCTTAAACAGACTATTCTGCATCGTGTGAGGTCCATTATCCCCTACGGTGGTCTTTTGTCGACAACGTTTAATCTCGCGAGTGCTACACTCGGAGGTGGAGTGATCAGTCTGGCCGCAGCCTTCCAGATGAGTGGTGTTGTATTCTCTATAATTCTTCTCGTTCTGGTGACGCTATGTACTGTTTACTCTGTGGGCTTAATGATGCAGGCAGTTGAATTAACAGGCTATAACTCATACGCTGAACTCTCAAAAAATCTTTTTGGTCGGGGATGGGACTACTTCACAGTGGCGTTGACCTGGCTATTTACCTTTGGCACTTGTGTGGGATATGTCATTGCCATTGGCCGCCTCTTGGAGCCAGTACTGTCCGATCCCTCAATGCCGGAGTTTTTACGCACTAAAGCTGGCAATCGTACTGTTACAAGTGTGATCTGGTTCTTGGGAATGTTTTCCCTTTCACTTCCGAAAGAGATCAATTCCCTCCGCTATGCCTCTGCCGTTGGAGTGCTCTGCATCTGCTACTTTATTATCTGTATTGTAGTGCACTCTGTTCGCCACGGTTTCAAGGGCGGAAAGCTCCGAGATGATGTGGCCATGTTCAAAACAGGAAATGGTGCAATCGAAGGTCTTTCCATCTTTATGTTTTCGTATCTGTGCCACATGAATTGCTTCTCTATCTACGGCGAAATGCGGAAACCCAGCGCCAAACGCATGACACTTCACACTGCATGCAGTATGACTCTTTGTTGTATTGCGTATATCATCGCCGGCTTTTTCGGCTACGCTGACTTTGGTGCTGAAGTGACTGACACCGTCCTTGTGTTCTACGATGTCCGATCTGATGTGATGATGGCTATCGCCTACGTGGGAATCGTGCTCAAGTTGTGCGTTGGTTTTTCTCTTTGTATGCAACCTGCTCGGGATTGCTGTTATTACATCATTGGATGGGATGTGAACACAATTGCGTGGTGGAAGAATTGTCTTTTCTGTGGTACAATGGCTCTATGTGCTCTTCTTCTTGGACTCTTTATTCCTGTACTAAACACCGTATTTGGGCTTCTAGGAAGTCTTTGTGGTGGTATTCTTGGTTTCTGTCTACCTGCACTTTACCGTATGTACTGTGGAAAATGGGGTCTAAAGGAAGTTGGAATTGTAAATTATATCTCTACATATCTACTTCTTTTTGCTGGAATTGTCGCGGTTGTGTTTGGTACAGGAGCTTCTGTATACGGTGTCGTTGTGTAGATTTTTTTTACTAGATGAAGAAAAAAAATATCCCTCGGGAGAGTTTTTTTTTTTTTTTTTTGTGTGTCTGTATGTGTGTGGTTGAAAATTCTGCTAACCCTTATTTTGTCGAAAAAAAAAAAATAATAATAATTGTGAAACTAAAAAAACTCAAGAGACGAAATGCAAGGGGGGGGGAGGGGGGGAAGAAAAAGAAAAAAAAAGGAAAAAAAAAAAAAAAACAAAAAGAAATTATAATAGTAAAATCCATGCGGTACAATTTTTAATATCCCTTTTTTTTTTGTCGCTTTTCGCACATTTTGTTGTATCATGAAATATATATTTTTTTCTTTTGTGGAGAAGCACTTTTTTATGTGTAATTCTTTTTACTGGGGGTAAAGAAATTTGTGTGCTCCTTTTCTTTTAACTTACCCAAAATTATTCAAGGCGTACTCAGAAACCGCCATTACTTCCTTCTCTTTTTTTAATCCCTCACAGCACCGTTGAATGTTTTGAAGTGTTCGAAAAATCTTTTTTGTTTTTCCAATGAATAATAGAAGAAAAAAAAACAACCCGCTTTTTTAAAAGTATATTTTCACTTACCCGAATTATTTTTGGGGCGCACTCAGAAACCGCCATTACTCCCTTCTTTTTTTTAAATCCCTCACAGCACCCTTGGGTGTTTTGAGGTGTTCAAAAAAATCTTTTTTGTTTTTCCAATGAATAATAGCAGAAAAAAAAAAAAAAACCTACCCTTTTTTAAAATAACATTTCTCTACCTATATCAAAAAAAAGAGAAAAATATATATATATTTTTTGGGCGCACTTAGAAACCGCCCTTTCTTTCTTTCACTCATTTCCCTCACACCTCCCTCTACTTCTTCAATCCAGCGCTGATCTCTTTGAGGTTTTGGTGAGTTGGTGCTACCTGGGATTGGTCGGAGGAAGAAATTTTAGAAAAAGAAAAAGATAATACGCTATGTGTGGTAAGAAAATGTGGTGTAGAAACACCTATTATAAAACAATTTTTCTTTTCTCTTCTTTTCGCTTTTTCACTATTAATTTCGCATCACTTCCTGATTTATATGAGCAAGAAAAAAAATTATTCCTACCCATATGTAACAAAAAAGAAAAAAGAAGAAAAACCCCCAAAATTTTTTTTTTCTTGTCTATGAGAATTGCTCGAGCAGACTGCCGTGCTCTTCTCTATTTCAATTTCTATTCTGCACTGTCGTTCCAACACGCCCATCTTTGGGGTTTGGGCGAGGCGATTCCGTGGTGGTTGGACGCCTTGTTGGACGATATTGCAGATTTGCTATGGTGGTTGGACACTTGTTTGGTGCACGGAGAAACCGCCATCAAGTCTCTTTTTTTTTCTTGTTTAGTGTCGGGTCGTCCATGCGGCTGAACATTGTGACTAATTAAGCGTGAAATCAATAAATTACAATGAATGGTATTGCGAATGAGCTGGGGGATAGAACGTTTGTTCAATAAAGTTGTGATAACTGTTTTCTGATTTCCCACTTTGCAATTATTGTTATTTTTACTTTTCTCTTTCTTCACTTTTTTTTTTTTTTTGAATGCTGGCGTAGTTAAGCAAAGAAAACAAAACAAGATCTTTAAAAAAAAAAAAAATATATATATATATATATATACGTATGTTTGATTCAAAGGAACCACTTGATGGCAACGCCATTGCCGAAGTTTTTGATGCTACTCCAAACAATGAACCTAATATGGCATCTTCTTCACTTACAGACGATAAAAACGGCAGTGAACCTAAGTCGAGTGGGGGTGCAATGAACTTTGTAAGTCGTGTGAGGTCCATTATCCCCTACGGTGGTCTTTTGTCGACAACGTTTAATCTCGCGAGTGCTACACTCGGAGGTGGAGTGATCAGTCTGGCCGCAGCCTTCCAGATGAGTGGTGTTGTATTCTCTATAATTCTTCTCGTTCTGGTGACGCTATGTACTGTTTACTCTGTGGGCTTAATGATGCAGGCAGTTGAATTAACAGGCTATAACTCATACGCTGAACTCTCAAAAAATCTTTTTGGTCGGGGATGGGACTACTTCACAGTGGCGTTGACCTGGCTATTTATCCAATGGCGAGAAAGCAATAGTTTTCGTAGTTAATACGGAAACAAACAGATTGATGTGCCCATATTGCCCTACAACACGTCACGTACAATGGGCTTTACGACACGTTCGCAAAATACATCCTAAAGAGCAGGAGCCCTTCTTGCCCCCTCAATTCGTTAGCAGCAAGAGATATCGCTCTCCTTGCCGAGCCGAAGAAGAGAACTCCCATGAACCCAAACAACTTGCTGGGGGGAAAGAATAGAGTGCCCTTACTGCAATAAAACATTTGCTAGAACTTGGCTTAATAGGCATATCCGAGCTGATCACCCAACGACAGACCTCCCAGAGAAGGATGAAACTCCAGTGCCAAAGCGAAGGCGATTGACAAATACTCAGAGTCAGCAGCAGTGTTCACACTGCGAGAAATATTACTTTATTAAAGAGACTCTGCATAAACATGTCACCATCACACACCGTCATGATGCACCATCAATCCCCACTAGAGATTACTGAACTCACCCTTTTGCATACGAGTTATGTAAAGACAAAATTTATATGAGCTGCACTGGACTATTAGAAAACCATGTGCAGAAAAAGCACCCATCGCATAATTCTGGAATGGAGCACTGCTAAGATGGAAAGGGACGGAAATTCGAAATCCCATAAAAAGCTCTTAAATNTACTTCAGTGCCCTGGTTTCGCCTCCTTGCGAGCCAAGCACGGAGTTAATTCCCCGAAAGAAGCCAACAAATATTTTGGTTTGGAGCTCGCAAAGTATCTGTGCTAGTTGTTTCACCTTCAAGATCCCACTCTACCAGCCCCTGAAAGTGATGAAGAGACATTCTCGCCATCGAATAAGGAAAACGACCCTATTTTTTTAATTTAGTTTCTTCTTTAATAGATCCATCTACTCCCTCTACTTCGACTTCTTCTCAGGATCAGGTTACAGGGAAGTGGCAACAGAGGAAGCGTAATCGCCAGAATTCGGTTTCTTAAACAACGGGATTGGGCTGCATATCCGTTTTTAGCTGGGGAGAAACTTTCAAGCCACTTCTCTGCACTTTGTGTGACATAGAAGTAGAATCCTGGAAGATAAAGTGGAGTTTGCCACACGTGTAGTGGAAGTATGATTGCGTTGAAAAAAAAAAAAAAAAAAAAAAAACGGCGAAATGCGGAAACCCAGCGCCAAACGCATGACAC